>ML825020.1:52466-66276 GCA_009831015.1 Picea engelmannii
TGTCTTATTCGAATGCATGATAAGTTGTTCTTCTCATTAGCCATTGAGTTATCCTATTGATCCAAGCATACCAAATTTACCATATTCTTGAGTTACCAAGCATCTTTGGCCTACAACCCCAAAGAGTTTCTTGGAGTGATAACACCACTCTCGTACATACTTGCCACTTTCCATGTTTCTTTCCCTTTGTTTCCTCATCTTTTGGGTTTTCGGGCCACATTGACCCTAAGAAGGGCTTGTACCTCATTTCATGGGAAGAAGGGGTTGAAGGCCCAGAGGCTTGTAGCTGGAAAAGGATAAAATCCAATCATAAACCTTCCAGATGCTCATCGGGGGATCCCCGAGAATAATGAAATGCTTCTCACAAAAAATTGATGGGACACGTAAAATAAATAATTAATTAAACATGTCAACCAAGGTAAAGCGTGTGTGGGCAATGTTTTTCATGCTTAGGTAGAAGTCCCACACATCGTCTTCAACTTGGGGAAACAAAGTGTGACCAAGGTAGAGTTAAGGTGGGAAATGTTTCTCATGCTTATGTAGAAGTCCTACTTTATCTTCAACTTGGGAACACTCTAATAAATTAAATGGCAAGAGGGCTTGGAAGAATCATGCATCACGGACAAAGGGAAACACACCCTCTACAAAGGTACCCATAAATGAGATAATATGAGCCCTTGTATGTCAAGAAACCCCATGCCCAAAAGTATTACCCATATCCACCTCATACTCTTTAGACGACTTAGAGAGGGTCCATCTAGGAAACACTCCTTAACTTGGGGAATGATTCATCGAATATGTCACCATGACAACCCTCCCATACCTAAATTTAGCAAGTTTCATAAGGTCTTTCAGAATTTGTTTATTTTGAGAGGGATCATTTGATGCACATGTTCAGGTGGTTCTTTTATTGTATATTTCTTACTTTACATGATGCTTGTGACTTGTGAACCCTTGGAGGGCGAATTTGTTTGTCTTTTCGGGGCCTTAACAGGTGGAAGACATTTCATGAAGGCATAAGGTCACTTGGAACTTCACTTGGGGATTGAAGCCCACTAGATGGATGATGTGCCCTTGCTTCTTAGACACCTGGGTCAGAGATGTTTCCTTTGGAGGCACTTGAGGATCCCATGCAGGTGATTTTTTGGCCTTCCTAGCCCCAACAACTTGCCTTTGGAGGCCTTACACTGCACTTTTGGGTTATGATGTCACATGCAGAAAGCTAGGTTTCGATTGTGTTGGTGGTGTTGTTGATGACTTGGCATGCTTTGGTTGAGGGAGGCCCTTGAACATGGAGACCGGGCCTTTGGAGGCCCAATGACTCCCTCACATTGCTCAACGACTTGCTCAAAGTGCCAAAACATCACCCTATTAGGGCATGACGTCATATTTTTAGGGTTATCTCCTTTGTAAATTTAAATTTTGATTTTGTAAAGGGGAAATTAGAGGAGGTCGGCCTCCCTAATTTTGTTTTACCCTAAGTAATGTGGAAAAACATTTTTAGCAAGGCCTCCTATAAATAGAGGCTTCCTCATTTCATTGGATAGATGATCTCACTTGAGAATTACATATTTGTGGCTGAAATTTTCTCCCTCTTTGGGAAAATCCCATGTCTTTATATCTTGTGCAAATTTTGGATGCTAGTTACTTATCTTGTGGAAGGAAGTGGTGTGCTACCTCTTGGATTCTTAGCTCTTGCATATATGGTGGAACATTCTTGGTAGATAAGGGTTTTACTTGGTATCTTTTGAAATTGGTAAGGAATTTTTGCATATTGTTAGTATTTCTTCTTGTTTCATGGTTTTTATTGTCTAAACGGTTGGAGGATTATAAGTTCATAAACCCTCCACCAAGTCTATCATTATTTTTAAGTGGACAAGCTATTGCAAAGGTTGCTAGGAGGAGTAAAAGAGCTTACACCCTCCTAGATTTACCTTGCTAGGTTTTGCATGCTCTAGGAAGTAAAAGGGCTTACACTCATAGAGAAGTTGCAAATCCTAGATCTTAAACAAGAGACTCCATAACTCAATTGATAAGGCACTTGTCTATTTCGCATTGGAGAAACAAAATCATTGCATTGGAATACGTGAAAAATAGAAATTTTGTGATTGTCTAAGTTGGAAGTTGTTCTTCATGTTTTTAGCTTGCTTGAGCCACTAAGGTGTCTAGCCTAGCCTAATAATTCTCTTGTTCTAATCAACTTAATGCTATAGCCAAAAGGGCTGCAACATTACACTCTTAAAACTCTCTCATTACTCACTAATATACCATTGAAATTTGCTTGCAAGCTGCCATATTAAATCTACTTATCATTGGCTACCTTTTGGGTGGATTGTTTGTTAATTTTAGTGGTTAGATTTTGTTGTTGTAGCAAATGTTTGCTACAACCACCTGCATGTTATAATAATTTACTATTAACACCTAACAAACAACCATAATTTCCATTAAAGTCCTGTGCTTTTCAATGGAAGTTAAACTAGACATTGCTAGCTTAGTTTCTAATATATTTTACTTGACTTTTGGAAACACATTTTGCGAACATTTGCTAATTCAATTTGCTGATATAAATCTGATATACTGCTGCAATTTAGGACATCAAGCTTTCCTTGCTTGTCCCCTTAATTATTTGGCTTGTATCTCGATCAATTGTCTTGTCTCGGGAAGGTTTAACTTTGTCTTGCAGGTACACAACACTTTAGAAACCTCTCTTCGTCAACAAGATTAGTTTCAAAGCCTTTTTCCACTTCCAAACTTTACCTATAGGGGCTTCATTGGTCATTCTACCACTTTCTGTCTCAATCTCCCTAGGGTCACTGGGATTCCCTCCTTATGGTGATTTATCATTACTAAAGCGAGGGGAGTATCTATCTAAGATGACAATGGGTAGCTACTCCCATAGTTGTCTCACTCTTATGGCTTGGGTCGGGCTTTGCCCAACCTACAATCTATGTGATAACAAGACCATTGATAAATAATTCCTTGAAGAAGGCATTTTTTATGCCCTCCGTTCTGGAAGTTAAGTGCTCAAAGGTGGCTATAAAGTCTTACAATGTGTCGAACTATTTCAAATTGGTCAAACAACCTAAATAGTGGGTGTTGGTGTCAAAGAATTCATAGAGCTCTGCAACAAATTGGGTTCAAGAAACACACCCCTGACATGCAAAGAAAAATAAAGTTCCATTTGAGTGACCCAGCCCGTGGGATCTAAGCCATCAAATTTATTGACCTCAATTCTAGGAAGATGGGGGTCACGATGAAAGGAGTTGGATTGAAAGGCCATAGAATGGGAGGAGTCAACACCATCTAAGTGTGACAGTTGTTTAGAGAAGGAAGGGCCCAGGGATTGGTTCAACAACTTGTTGAGAGTAGAATTGATGGTGTCAAATTCTCCCGTGAATTTGGTATCCATGGCGTCAAATTTGCTCTGGAATTGGTCCTAGAAGTGTGCAAATCTAGAATGAATGGAAGCAATGTCAGAAGTCACTTATTGGATGTTCTCCTTATTCTGTTTGATTTTATCTTGCAAGTCTTGGTTGCGAGTGTTGGCCATTTGGAGAGGAGGGGTGCCTGTAAGGGGAAGTGGGTCCACTGAAAAAGGTGTATAAGTGATATATATGACTATGATCAAAGCAACAAGGGAAAATCAATGGGATATATGTCAAATAAGGGTGTTGGGAAGGGTGGGTGGGACCACAAAAAAAGGGTTATAAGTGATAGGTACCATGATGAACAAGGAGAAAAGGGAATCCAATGAGAGAGGTTGAAAATAAGGGTACTGGGAAGGGTGTAGGGTCCACTGGAAAAAAAATGCTTAAAAATGATAGGTACCACAATGATTAGGGCGAAGAATAGTGCAGTGACAAAGTGCCCAAATTGTTAGAAGGGAAATTTTGTAGGAATTTTGCAAGCAAAATGTAGGAGGCAAGGTTGCGCAACAATAGATCTCGTTTGTTCCTTTTATTTTATGTTTCCTTCCCAAGGGTTAGGATTTTCAGGGTTCCTACAAACTAGGGTTTTCCTTGTGTTATAGCTCTCTGATATATGTGCAAGGTCGAACAATAGTACTTGACCCAATATCTTAGGGCAACAACTAAGGAGGCTCGGTCGTACCCTTAGTCGTACTATCCGATTACCCAGTATTAGAGAGTATATCCCCAAGTGTTGTTCTCGATCTCACTATAGCAATCATACGGTCGATCGAATGATCTAGGGATGGTTTTAGGAGATCTATACGATGGATCTATACGAAAAATTTCAAATCAAGATGACATAGCCATGAGACATACACGGTGGATCTATGTGTCACAAATTATACATACTCCATCGCAACCTGGATCCCAAAGACTATATCCAGGGTCTTCAATCTCGTTGCCCAAAGTACGAATCTAACCATGTGATTACATGTGTTGAAGTCGAACATGGCAGAAACCACTTGATTATCGGTCATTGATGTAACTGTTAACAAGTGCGAGGGAAATCACCATCGATGTCAATGACTCCCAAGGTACCATAGTACAATCCATCGAATGTGAATGAATGAGTTGAAGTCGAACAGCCGATGGAATCTTTCGATCAGGGGTCAATGATGTAAACCCACTGTCGAAAGCGAGGAAACCTGCCATTGAGGCATGCAAGCTCCAAGGTACCAAATAATTTATAAGTCTTGATTCTGGATAATGAGCTGAAATCGATGGAACAAGACTCGTCACAGGAGGGCCTTGATGTATCCCCCATCAATGACACGAAATGAGTAACAGATTTTGAGGGTAAAACAGAGTATGATGTGAATTGGACTAGACATAGGGAAGGCCAACACAGATAGAAAGGATAACTGCAAATGGCCGACTCAATATAGGTTTCAGATGGACTTCTCTTGAACATATGAACGAAACGACCAATGATTTGGCAGCATTGACTCAAAGACGACACAAGGAATGACCTTGTAGCAAATCGAATGAGAGACAAATGGATTTCCCAAACCGGCTTCAAATGATGAATAGAAGGTGTCATGTTCAAGAGAAACACTTACTGCCAATCAATACGAAGATGAAACATATCCCTTTCCTAAATTTTCCCCCACCATTTCTGGCAAGTACCTCTTTATTTTTAAGCAAGCTTGAGGAGGATAACATATGCTTGTTGATGTAAGCTCATCCTTTGGATGAGTCCCTCGGAGTATTTTTAACGAACCCTAAAAAGGAGTGGTTCAGTCCCATCACGGGTCTGTCAATGTTTGTTTAACGAGTCCAGAGATAGAAAACTTGAAGGTTTTTCAAGATTATAGAGTTTGGAAAAACACTTAAAAGAGAACTCTCTCAGTTCCTTTTTCATAAAATAGTATAGACAAGACCGAAAAAGAGATAAATTATCGCTCACCGGATGCTTATTTCAAATACTTTATCGAGCGTGAAAATAGCAAGGTCGCTCGGCAATCTTTTCATGTTTAAAGAGTCTGAAAAGAGCTTAAAGAGGACTCCAGGGGGGTTCCTTTTTCGTATAACCTTGTTGAGCCCGAAAAAGTGATAAAAGTATGCTCAACCACATTCTCATGTATTTACGAGCGCAAGAACGAACAAAAACGACGCTCGAGCTTTTATGTAAAAACCATAAAAAAACAATCAAAAACACGCGATAACAAAGAAAAACATGTCCATATCCCTGTACTGAATCGTCAAAGTCATCATGCCTGCAAAAGTTACACTCAACATGACATTAGGGATTAGGGTTTAGTCGATAAATAATTATAAAAACCCAAAATGATATAGTAAAAGTAAATAAAATGAGTAAATACTCTTTTTTACCACACCATTTTACATTTCCACTATTGAGCTCAAAAAAACCCTCTTTTACCCTCCAAGTTTGGCGTCAATTTGCGGGAGGTACGAGAGACCATTCAGCGAGCCGTCTGCGACATTAAGGTAAGCTCTTCATCCTTGACATTTTCATGGTTTAAATTTGTGATTTCATTGGTTAAATGTTTAGTTTTGAGTCGAGTTTTTAAGCCCTACATGCACTCTGCAATTCTCGCAGGTGGGCCATACGGGGCCTGTGAGAATGAGGTGTTCTCACAGGTAAGCCTAAGGCCACCTGCGAGGTTCTCGCACTGTGCACACAGGGCACCTACGAGAACCACAAAGGCCAAATTTTTTTTTAAATTTTTAGCCAATGAAAGATATCCACATCATGAAAAAAGTTATTAATCCTCTTATTGTGTTCCTTGTGCAGATAATTGGCCAGCAACATGGTACTTGAGTGGCGTGAAAGGGAACATGAAGAGGATAATGCAATGGCCGAAAATCATCCACCTACCATAGCTTCTTTGAGAGATTGTGGGCTCTTAAAGTACTTTCGTATCCCGGGCATGAGGGCCCAAATCAGACTATTAGAGTACCTGGTACGTATGTGGGACCCAGATCAGCAGGTGTTTCAGGTGGGGGATCACACACTGTCCTTAGACATTGAGGACATTTACTTTTTGACAGGATTATCTAGGCACGGGTACTATGTTAGCCTGACCGGTAGTAGAGGTGGTGGACTAAAGATGAGTGAGTACTACAATTTATACTACGTACCCGAGGCTGAGAGAAAGAAAGGAAAAGTGGCTATCTGGGGGGTACAAGACTTGACCCTTCGTACTATCCTTTTCACTATAACTCAGATGGTTGGGAGTTCTTCTCCTCACATGTCATTGCAGAGTTATTTCCAGTATGCCATCGAGTGTACTGAGCCTCGAGTATTCAACTGGGCAGATGTTGTGCTTCGCAGTATCAAAAAACAATTGACCAAATGTAGGTGAGGTGACCTGAAGAAATTCGGGTATGGATCTTTGTTGGTGTCCTTCTTCCTCGAGAGGGTTCCCGTTCTGAGACTGCAAGTTGAGTGGAATATATCGGGTCCCAGGTATCCAAGGATGTTGAGATGGTGTCGGCTCATGGCCCGGCACGTAGCAGGACTGATCGTCAAGTATGACGATATTTTCTTTGACTGGCTTCAAACCCAGATGTTGATGGTTGATGACTATGCTTATGTTGGGTTGGATTTCCGAGAAGATATGGATTTAGCATTGCCAGAGGATACTCGGTGGGGTGACCTTGGTAAGAAGTACACGCATTTTTCTTTTTCAAATGTTTTTGTGAATTTTTATCATATTCAAATGTTTTTGTTTTATATGTTCATCCAAAGACTAATACAAAATTGTTTGTTTATAACACAGATGCTGGACCTTACAGACCTCTCAGCACTTCTCCCATCTAGCGGCGAGGAGAGGTAGCGACAGCACCACAGTATGTTGAGGATTACCAAGTGGTGGAATAGAATCTAGAGGGCCTGACCGCAGACATTCCAGATATGACTCTGGAAGACGTTCCACGACGCGATCAGCATCATACTGTAGGGGTATCAATAGCTATGAGTCGACTGCTCCGTAGGGTGGCTAGGGAAGTCATGTGTTATCGTGAATGTCATCCATGACATCACATTGTAGAAGCTATAAGCTTCAATTTTTGATATTTTGATCTTCGGACACACTTTTTGTAAAAAACTCTTTTGATCATTATATATACAGATGGCTTCTACCGGATTACTTTATATTGTGTGAATTTTGATGTGTTTGATTTATAAATGATTCAAATGTTTGTCCAATACATAATTAGCCAATGCATCTATTAATGTATTTAGACATCTAGGAATATGTTGATATTCAATGTGATCAAAATAACGTTCCAAGAGACGAATTCGCAAATACACCCGTAACAACGTAGGACTTCGAATAGAGTAGACATTACTTAACTGTAGTACTACAAGCTGCGGATCAAGTCGCACAACCAAATGACGAATTCTGAGCGAGATAGCATCAACCAATAATTCAATAACGGTGCTATACTCTACAATGTTGTTGGTCGCACGGCTGAGGCATACACCTCGTAAAGATACAAGTTTGTTTGTTGGGGCATAGATTTCCCACGCAGTGGAAGCAAGGTTCTGAGTACTATGGCTAGCACCATCAGCGAAGCCAATATAGGGTAGCGAAGACTCCGACATCTGGAAATCAAACACAACATCACATAAGGGCAGAGACCAAATAACGACAAAAGCAAACTATAGTAACACACACAAAGTATGATACATAAAATACAAGTACTTGTGCACAAATAATTTATGCATAGTACTTCTTTAAGTACAACCCATTCCTGGGTTCACTCAAAGGGATACCATCGTAATCTACCAACTCGTATGCTCCTTTTTCCAAAACTCGGAAGGACCTCGCCACATGGGTTCAAATTTCCCAGCTCCTAACACATCTCGATCCTGTTCATAGAGAAGAACAAGATCACCTTCGGAGAAAACGTGAGGCTTGACATGCTTGTCATATTGTGCCTTGACACGTTTTTTCTAGGCTTCTATTACTAGAGTGGCTTCACGTCGAGTTTCGTCTAATCGCATTAGATACAATAGACGTTCTTCTTCAGCAGAAGTGTTGGGTAAAAGTTCGACAGCTAGCTTCAGAGAGGGTATCTCGCATTCTATAGGAAGAATGGATTCCACACCATAGACTAACTGAAAAGGCGTAAACCCAATAGCGGATTTGACAAATGTCCAGTATGCCCACAATGTCGAAAACAACATTGTGTGCCAACTTGTTTTATGAATTCCTATCATCTGTCGGAGCATAGTTATGAGAACTTTGTTGATCGCTTCGACTTGACCATTAGCTTGTGGATAATAGGGTGTTCAGTTATCATGACGAAGACCCAACTTTTCTGTAAGTTCAGACATCATAAAATTCCTAAAGTGGCTACCATGATCAGTGACGATAGCTTGGGGAACACAAAACGAGCTATGACATGATTAAAAAGAAACAACGATGTGGTCTTTCCAGTATTATCGAATGTCGGCATCGCCTCGGCCCATTTCGTAAAATAATCAATGGCTACAATGATGTAACCATGCCCCCCGACCAAGTGAGGGTGACATGTCATGAAATCAATGCCCCATTTTGCAAAAGGACCAACTGAGACCACAGGGTGAAGAGGAGCAGGATGTGACCAAATTTTTTGATTGTAGGTCTGGCAGGCATGGCATTTCTGAACGGAAATAATGCAGTCGTTAAACAAAGAAGGCCAAAAATACCCTGCGCGTAAGATCTTCTGGGCAGTAGCATACCCGGACATATGACCACCACATGCTCCGCAATGGCAGTCATTCAGAGCTTTCTCGGCTTCGTCAAACGTGAGACAACGTCAAAAAACAGAGTCAATTCCCCGACGGTAAAGAGTATCCCCGAGGATAATGTATTGACGAGCTTGATAGCGTATGTGACATCATTCAGTACTAGACAAAGTAGGTCGGAAAGTCTAGGTTTGGAGATATATAATGATATCTCCATACCAAAGATCATCAGTGCTAATAAGGAAAAGAGATTCATCGGGTAATGAATCAACTGCTACATTTTCCGTTGCAGAGTGAGGAAAATCACATATCAACTCAACAAAAGATAAGGATTTCTTGGACATGGTGTGATCAAATTCCAAGTCAAACTCCTGGAGTATCACAATCCATTTGGAGTACTTGCCCCCTAGCAATTGACGTGTCAAAATATGTTGCATAGGGTTGCAATGAGAAATCACCGTAGTCTTGTGTGAGAGGATATAGTGCCGAAAGCGTTGGACGGCTTGAACAGTAGCCAAGGCCAGTTTTTCGACATGTTGGTACTTGATTTCAGTTGGTGTGAGACTTCAACTCAAGTAGTAAACAACATGTCCGTCGTGCGCATCATCCTCTTGGACGAGAACCATGCCAATAGTGTACTCCGAGGCAGGAAGATAAAGAAAATAATCATGACTGTAATCAGGAGGAAAAAGAAGCGGAGCTCATGTTAGGGACAACTTCAAAGCTTCAAAAGCATTGTTGGCAATGGTATCCCAGACGAACTTCGAATCTTTCTTTAATAGCCATGTAAAACCATGAGTGATCTCAGCATAATTAGGGATAAAACGACGAAGAAAGTTTGCTTTCTCTTGCAAACTTTGCAACTGGCGCAGTGTAGAAGGAGGAGGGAGATTAAGAATCACCTCAACCTTGATAGGATCCACCCGGATCCCTTGACGTGAAACGATAAAACCTAGAAGATGGTCGGATTCTACGCAAAAAACGCATTTATGAGGATTTAAACGTATACGATAGAACCGACATCGAACGAAAATGGATCGGAGGTGGGTAGGGTGATTGAATCTGTGCATAGAATGAGCGGGTAAATCATCCAAATAGGGTTGAACGATATGTTTGATGTTATGAAAAGCATATGACATAGCGCGTTGAAAAGTTGCGCCCGCATTTTTAAGTCCGAAAGGAAGTTTCCTATAGGCAAAAGTACCCCAAGGACAAATAAAAGCAGTCTTATGTTGGTCCTCGGGAGCAATGTTAATTTGATTATAGCCGGAGAAACCATCCATGAGAGAGAAGATTTCACTACCGGCACAATCATCGACAATCTGGTCGACGAAAGGGGTTGGAAAGTTGTCCTTGGGACAAGCTTTGTTAATATCCCTATAATCAACACATACACGAATACTGCCACCTTTCTTGTCAATCGGGATAGGATTGGAAACCCATTCTGTAAGAGCCACCGGATAAATAAAGCCAGCTTTCAGAAGTTTTTCAACTTCAAGCTTGATAGCAGCCGCTTTACGTGGGTGAACTGGAAGAAGGCGTTGTCGGACGAGTTTAGCGTTGGGGTATGTCTTTATCTCATGTACAACAATTGCAAGGTCGATACTTGGCATCTCTTCGTAACTCCAGGCGAAGATGTCATGAAATTCTTTGAAAAGAGAAGTATAGGTGACTATTTCGTCGGAAGAACACGAAGCTCCAATATGGACATTTTCAACAATCCCAGGTTTAATGGATATGTCAATGGGAATCATGGGCGAGATATTACTTAAGTTCCCTTCAACAAACACATCATGTGTAGTAGCGGGAACCGTCAAAATGACAACAATGGTCGACGGAGTCAAAATCCGTTGAAATCCGAAATCCCCAGTGGAGTCGCCAATTTTGTTATTGGATAAATCCGTAAGTGTGGACACAAACCGATCTCCCTAGATCCACCTGGATCTAGAACAAAGCAAAACAGAATATGACTATTTCCCTAGATTCTAACCATTGAATTAAATAGGAGGCAAGAACAAAGAACATACCTTATTATCGCTTCCTTTGGTCTTTGTTGCTCCCGCTTCGCTCCAGTGCTCTTGTACAGTCAAGACCAAAACAATACAAACCAACCAAAGTGAAGAAAGCACAATCTATTCAATAGTCAATCTATGTATATGATCAAGGAGTTATACAATAAAGTGGAAATAGCTTTATGGGAAAGGGACATATTACTGTATCATATTAATGGAAAGTAAAGATTACAACCTGAGCCTTGATGTTGCAAACTTCCTTTCGATGGCCCTTGGCTCCGACACACACACTTGCTCACTTGCATGAAGAAGATCAACTCATAGTTGTTGTAGCATCAGTCCTTCACACAATTCTTTCACCAATTCTCCAATGAATATTGTTTAACCTTCTTTGCTTAACCTTTTCCATGAGAATTCACTCAATATATAGGAGAGAATGAATTGGTTACTTGGATAAGAATGATCCCAAAATATCAGGGAATCCAGTACTTAGGATAACCATTCGAATGCCATCTCGTCCTTCTAGAAGATTCCCTTCTAGAAGCATCGAGAATTCATCTTTTTCCTTGCTTTAGAAAGAGTTCGCACCCTAGCAGTTCAACACAGTGCAAACTTCTTGCACCCTGGCTTAAGGCAACCTGCGAGAATCATGCATTCTCACAGGCAAATATACTAGCAGCCTGCGAACCTCCTTCAAAAATGATATTTCTGGAAAGAGAAGAAAGTAACTTTTCTCAGGAGAAAGTTCTTATGAAGAGCCTGAGTACATCATCATGATGACCAAAATCATGGGTAACAGAATGCCCCCCAAAGTATGAGGTTGGAAACAGTGACAGTCGATAGACTTTGTAAGCTGCGTGTGTGTGTCGAGAACTAGGGGCATATCTAATCAGAAACCTGTGAACAACCAAGCATCTGCAGCATATCATATATATCAATTTTGAGGTAGGCATTCCCATACTCAGATCATAGACTGATAACATTGTAGACATGGGTCATGGCCACCAATCATACACTGTGGATCCATGCCGTCAAAATATAGTATAGCCACCCGGAATACACTGTGGATCTATACAAAAAAATTCAAATCAAGACGACATAGCCACGAGACATACACAGTGGATCTATGTGTCGCAAATTATACATACTCCATCACAACCTGGATCCCAAAGACGATATCCAGGGTCTTCAATTTCGTCGCCCAAAGTACGAATCTAACCATGTGATTACATGTGTTGAAGTCGAACATGGCAGAAACCACTTGATTACCGGTCATTGATGTAACTGTTAGCAAGTGCAAGGGAAATCACCATTGATTTCAATGACTCCCAAGGTACCATAGTACAATCCATCGAATGTGAATGAATGAGTTGAAGTTGAACAGCCAATGGAATCTTTCGATCAGGGGTCAGTGATGTAAACCCACTGTCGAAAGTGAGGAAACCTGCCATTGAGGCATGCAAGCTCCAAGGTACTAAATTTACTTTCGATGGCCCTTGGCTCCGACACACACACATGCTCACCTGCATGAAGAAGATCAACTCCTAGCTACTGTAGCATCAGTCCTTCACACAATTCTTTCACCAATTCTCCAATGAATCTTGCTTAACCTTTTCCATGAGAAGTCACTCAATATATAGGAGAGAATGAATTGGTTACTTGGATAAGAATGATCCCAAAATATCAGGGAATCCAGTACTAGGATAACCATTCGAATGCCATCTCATCCTTCTAGAAGATTCCCTTCTAGAAGCATTGAGAATTCATCTTTTTCCTTGCTTTAGAAAGAGTTCGCACCCTAGCAGTTCAACACAGTGTGAAATTCTCGCACCCTGGCTTAAGGCAGCCTGCGAGAATCATGCATTCTCGCAGGCAAATATACTAGCAGTCTGCGAACAGTCCTCAAAAATGTAATTTCTAGAAAGAGATGAAGGTAACTTTTCTCAGGAGAAAGTTCTTATGAAGATCCTGAGTACACCATCATCAATACATCATCATGATGACCAAAATCATGGGTAACAACCATAGTGGGCTTTATTTAATAATATAGTGGAACTAGTCCACCTTACATTGAATAGCCTACATTATTAGCACTATGGGCCCTTTCCCCCCCCCCTATTACCTCTCTAGATACACTATAAAACCACTTGCATTCATCCATTCAAAGACCCAACCAATCATTTTTGGGTTCGAACCTGACTTTAACTCAAAAAAATAGAGAAATTATTCACCACCACTTCAAGATTTGTTTACATAAAAAATTCTAACTCAAAATTCAACCGGGACCAAGGGTTGATTATAGTCATCGCTGGCATAGTTCATATGAATTATCTAGAATATGGGAGTGAGTTTGAAACACAAAACAACTAGAATCCATCATAAAACTTTGTTGGTCATAACCAAAACGAATGGTCTTTGCAAAAATTTATCAATTTTGAAAACTCGTTGTGGTCATGGGTTCAAAACCATGTTTCGATGCAAAAAAAGATTTTGTTGTTGGTCATAAACCTTTCACATCTGTAACTAAATGCCAAATGAACCATGGATGGTTGCATGCAAATATAATTAAACCATAATTTATGACTCAAGACCCATATTCAAAATGAACAACTTGTATTAAAACCAAATTT
>ML825020.1:83831-101465 GCA_009831015.1 Picea engelmannii
GTGGCACTACCAGTTATGGATTGTGCTACCAAGGAAGACCAGGATTGGACAGAGTGGTGGACATACATGGCTTTGTTGATGCAGACTGGGTTGGAGATCTAGATCGTAGAAGATCTACAAGTGGGTATGTGTTTAACCTATTTGGAGGAGCAATCAGTTGGATGAGAAAACGACGGGCTGTAATGGCACTCTCAACTACAGAAGTTGAATACATGGCAACCACTCATGCAAGCAAGGAAGCAATATGGTTACAGAGATTGTGTTCAGGTATTGGGTTGGTACAACAAGCAAAGAGATTAGATTGTGACAGTCAGAGTGCAATCTTCCTGGCAAAGAACCCAGCTTATCATTCGAAGACAAAACATATTGATGTTCAGTATCACTTTGTGAGAGACATGGTTGAGGAAAAGAAGGCGTTGTTGGAAAAGGTTGACACTTTGAAGAATGTTGTGGATTCATTGACAAAGTCTGTAAGCACAGAAATGGTCTCCTAGTGTAGCGTAACAATGGGCATTGTTGACTATATAATATTGGGACCCCTGGATGCAAAGAAAACAACAAGTGGGAGAATGTTGGGTATGCGCTATATTCTTTGCATGTGTGTGTGGGGGGGCGTCAGATTCGACAACTGCGTCTGACGATCCCTCATAGTAGTTCCCTGTCTATGTCGTGTGCACCAGGTGCTTTCCTAGGGGGGTCCCAGGGGGGGGCAGGTATGCCCCCCTGGTTATGCGCAGCGTTCGGGGCAGCACCTCGATTTTTTTTTTTTGGACGGTTTTTGCTATTTTTAGCGGTTTACTAAAAATAATCCCAGTTTTAGGGATTAAGGTTTTGGTATCTACAGAATACCTAAAAACATTGTATATATGGTATAGTGAATGGTGAAATTTAATATAATGAATATAAGAAAGGTTTACCCGATTGAGGGTTTCCGGCATAAAATCTCTATGTACTATGTGTATGAGCCATTGATTAAATTATGTTTTTCTTAAGAATCTATATGCATTGCTTTACTTCACAGGTTTAAAACTTGCACATTGCACCCAGATGTTTGGACATCCCCTGACCACATCACCCACTTATATGGCTTGGATGAGGTCTCTTCTGGGAACTTTCCTTTTCCAGTGGACACTAGCCCAATAGGACGCCTTGTCCCTTGCTCCAGACTTGTATTGTAGACTTGTGTAACGTCTTTGAGCTGTTAACTGATGCATTAGGTATTTTATGCACATGTTTAATAATATTGATGATGAGATGTGATTGACATTGTTATGATCCATGTGACTGATGAGCCCATGGAGGGTGTAGCTTTTGATGTGCAAGACCTTTCCCGATGGACAAGTACCATTTGGACCGGTACACATGGGGAGATGATCAGTTCAGATCTCCATGGGGCTTAAGAGCCCACCAGATGGATGTTGAGACCCCATCAGGTGGCAAAGACACGACAAGAGATGGATCAGGGGCTTTGCACTGGAGAAGAGGAGGACGTCCACCAGAGGCACCTTAGCAAAGCTTGACCTAAGGAGGTTGTGCCCTTTTCAGTGGAACGTTGGCCTTGGAAGGCCTAGGACGTCACCCATGAGGTCCATGACATCATCCTTGCTTCATGGACATTTTGTCAAATGGACAAGGCAGTTTGGCACATGTGGCAGGTTGGATAAGCCCAAAGGGGGCTAACATTTTTCTCCAGGATGCCCCATTTGCCCTAGAAGGGGCTAACGTCTCCCTTAGAGGGGCTTGACGTCTCATTTTAGCTTGATTAGATTTTAATTTTGAGGATTTAATGTAAAACAATATGATTTTTGGTATTTTGGCCTTGTCGGCCTTTTTATGACCTAAAAGTAAATTTAGGTCATCGATACACTATATATTGAGGGTTTTTACTCTCATTTTTTCATGATCATTCATTCACTCCATAAGGAGGTCTGATATTTGCGCCCTATCTTGGGTATTTGGCTGATTAAGTGAGGCGCACTTGTTGAAGGAATACATTTTTGGCATTTTATGGTGTTTCTCTTGAAGGAAGGTGTTACAACTAGGGTTTGCATGGTTATTTCTTGATGAATTGTAAGTATTTTTCTGCAAAACTTCTTAAATAAATCATTGTAGTCTTATTTTCTTGCATGTATTTATAATTTGTTGAATCAAAACCCTAGGTGACAAGCACACAAGTAGGTCCTTGTCTCATGTCCCTTGATAGAGAAACTTTCAGCCATTGAAGAAGAAGAAGAGAGCCTGGTTGTAGCTACACTCATTTTTCTCCTTCTCCTTTGCTAGTCGTACCATTTGGAATTCAAGAGGAAGAATACATCCTAGGCCTAGGTTATCTACACTTAGGGTCGTTTTTCTTTTAGGGTTTGATGAAAGAGCCTTGTTGTAGCAACACTCTCCCTCGTTAAGTCTTCTTGTCTTAATTTTGTGCTTCATTTGAGCTATCTATTTTGCCAAGTCAACCTAAGGAAGGAGGAGAGAGCACGAGGCCTTGCTTTAGCAACACCAGAGTGAGCCTCTCTCCCCTAGGGTTATGATTATGAGGCCCTGCCATAGCAACACTTCAAAACTTTTCCCTCTAGTCCTTAGACGTCCTCATTCAACCCTTTCGTCCTTCATTTTTGACTCCATTAAACCCAAAAGGCACTGATCTAAAGTCCTCCAACGTTGAAGTGAAACTTGATTCAAACACTCTCAAAATCTTTGAATTGAAACCCTAACTACGCTAACCCTAAGCTAATTACTAACTCTAGTTGTTGACGTCATCATTGGATATTTCATCTTTAATGCATCAACGTTTTGTCTTAAGAGCAATTGAATGGTGTCTTGGGCATTAATTGAATAAATTGTTGATTGGTTACATTGAATGCTACATTGTTCCAATATTTATTGGTGAAAGTCTTATAATTTTCATTGTTATTGATAAACATTGACTTCGTCAACATTTATTGCCATAATTGCTTTTATGTATTATCAGATAGTATTGTGAAGTGCTAACCCATTGAAAATAGCTTGCATGTATTAGTTTGTTGTTGCTTTGTTCCAAGCAGGTATACTTTTTTGGAGGTTTTAATTCATTATTGGATGTTAGTCGGGAATATCTGATTGGTGGTGACTTGTGAGGGGGGAAATCTTATCTTTGTCTTATTATCCCTTTGCCTCTTCAAAACCCCAGGTCATTGGGGATGTCTCCCCTGGGCCTAACCTCCCTAAATAGAAAGAACCATCCCATTGTGATGACATTGGGTGGGATTGGTTCCTGTTACGCTAGTTTGGCCTTCTATCTTATATCCTTTCCTCCTAGATACAAACTGTGCGATAACATTTTGGCACCATTGCCGGGGAACACTGAGTCAAATCTTCCTCGGATGACACTTTTTCGGTAAGCCTTGCCTCTAGAAGCCTTATCTTACAAGCTTACTTGGCAACTCCATTGAAGGGTGATTCCCTTACTTCTTTGATGATTTCAAGCAAATCATCTGGTGACTCCACAAATAGTTAATGACGACCCGTAGTGGGTGTCAGTATATACCTTCATCTACTACTATGGCCTCTACGAATCCTATTGTCCCCGTAAGTTCTCCCAATTGGTCTCACAAAGAACTTTTTGGTCCTTTGGACTTAGCCAACACCCCAGGAGGACTGCATAATCTACCCAGTAAGGTTGACTCCTGGCTACCTAGATTCTCATAAAAAGATGGATCCTATGGCAACTCTCATTGGACCAAGTTCTGTGATGCTTTTCGATTTCACCAAACCAGACAAGAACACCCTGATGTATTTTTAAGACTCTTTGTGAGCTCACTCACCGAAAGTGCCAGAAGATGGATAAACAAACTCCCAAAAGGAAGCATCAAAACACCTGAAGATCTTGAACAAGCCTTTAGGAAAGATTGGTGTGAAAAAGAAAGCATGGATTCCCTTTACTCTCAATATACTGATATTTTCAAGGCTTATAGCGAGGGCATTAGGGATTTCAATGATAGGTTCAACCTTATCCTCAAAAAGATCTGACCTAGTTTCTCAGAAGAAGCTATCCTCCAACACTACTTGAACTCGTTCGAAGGAGTTTTGCAGTTTACTCTCAAAGATCGGTCACCCTCAACTCTAGAAGAAGCACAAGATTTCGCTTACGAGATTGAGAGGAACCTTGAATTCGAAGATTACATCCATTAAGTCAATCTCTCGCACAATAATAACCCTTGGGAATCTAGTGACCAGGATATCACCGAAACTAAATCCAAGTTCCCAGAAATTCTTGAGGTAAAACTCATGCCTCCGAAAAGGAAATGGAGCACAACTTTCTCAAACGTCTCAAGAAAACATGAACCATCCGAAGGTTTGGCGACTCATAAAAATCTTAACTTTGAATACTCTTTGTTTGTCTTGAACACAACAATGTTAGAAAGTCAAGATGTGAGTGAAACCAACAGGGATCCGAAAAATAGGTCTGAAGAGCCTGGGGTACATAGTGGAACCGATTTAAGCACTAGTATGTCCTGTATCTTGCAAAGGGTTAAAAGGATTCGTGAAACGTTCAAAATTTATTTTCTAACAAAGCAAGACCCAGATGAGAAATTATCTTTTGAGGGGATTCCCATACTATTACAAACCGGTCATTTTGAGCAAGATGAGCAAACACCCTCTTCCTTATTAACAAATGATCTTGGATCTAGTGACTATAATTTGGTGGATCCATACTTGTTTCAAGATTGCCCCACTTTTCCCTTGATAGAGAAGATACAGATTGGGGTGAATATCCCGACGATACCTCTGAAGATTCAGATGAAGATGGCTATCCAGTACAGAGAGTAAGTAATATCATTGAGTGGAACGGAAATGTTTTCAAGGACATAGAAGTTCCAAACACCTTAAAACCTACCGACATTGTGGATGAAAACCCTTGGTGTTTTCAATGTAGTGAAGCACATTGGGAACATGAATGTCCTTACAGTAATGGTGGCCATCAACAAGTGAATAATATCGGCCATGTCATAGAAGGCCCTCAAATAAATATCACCGCTGAAGAGCATCAAGAGGCCATGAAAGAGGCAGCCAGGTCGGCCAGAATGTCGGTAATAAACAACCTAGACCAGGAATCAAAAGAAAAGTTGAAGAAACAAGAGTTCCAGGTGTAGAGAAGAAAGAAGCTGAACCAACCTGCCACTGACCAAACAAAAACCCCACCTTTGGGTATACTTCCTCCCAAGACATCCAAGATCGAAGGGGTTAACTTGAACTTTGAATTTGAAGGGGCACTATCCAAGATGCATGTAACTATTCCCCTGAAAGAAGTCACTAAGGTCCCATCTGTCAAAGAGCGCTTTGATGATTTCTTTCAAGGATCAGATGGACCCATGGACCCTCCTATCATGTCGCAAGCCAACCACTTCAGGGTCCAATATCCTCCTTTCTTCATGACCTTCATAATGAATAACAAGAGCCTCAACAACTGCATGTTGGATACAGGGGCTGGTGCTAACATGATGTCCCTCAAGGTTATGCAACAACTAGGTTTGAAAGTCACACGACCTTACATGAATGTGTGTGGTTTTGAATCTAAAGCCATACCCACACATGGGTTGATTGAGAATGTTGAAGTTTGCCTTAAAGAATACCCCGAGAAAGTCATCCACATGGACATAGTCATTGTGGACATCCCAGATGTGTGGGGGATGTTATTGTCTAGGAAGTTTGCCTCAAAACTTGGAGGTTCTCTTGAGATGGACCTCACTTATGCGAATATACCCTTGAAAAAAGGAACTATTGGTCGTATCTATAATGTGCCTGTGACTACAACTCATGTGCAAAAGCCTAGGGATTCCATCAAACATGACAAAGCACATGATGAGACCAGATAGACTCTTCATAAACATTCTCTGAAAGATACGCCTTTTGCAACAGAGGAAGATTCTGATCAGATTAAATGGATCAAGAAACAGGAATACCAACAACTCCTGGACGAGTTTAAAAGACATGAAACTGAGACTGTGAAGATACTGAAGAAGGTAGAAGATGATGTACAGATTTTTCCGTCGCAACAGGAAGTCTTTACAGCAGAATCCCACCCACCTCCCTCTGCATAATACACCAGGGTTGTTCAAGGAATGACCAATTTCAAAATAAGAGATTACAAGGAGGGGGATGTAGTATGGATGTGGGATGCCAATAAAGGGGATCCTACTAATATCAAAGGAAACACTCATTTTTGGCTTGGCTCTTTCAAGGTTGGAAGAAAGTCGGTTAATGACTCTTATTACCTATCTACATTGAAGGGACAAAGGCGCACAGTGCCCGTCAGCATGCGCCTCCTCAAACCCCACCAGGATGGGGTGACTTGACATCACAGGTAAGTACAGGTAAGTAGGCATTTTGCATTCGTGTATTATACCATTTGCATTGCATGTTAGTTTGCTTTCACATTCACCTTTATTGATTATTTCATTTCAATCTATATATCTATATATATATATATATATATATATATATGCTGGGGTGGCATTACCACCCCAATTTTGTTACTGATGCTTCTATTGAGATCAAGCAGGTTAGTAGGTTATGCTAGAGATGACGAGGTTCTCATGCACTCTACAGTGAACACATGTCCCCGAGTTGGAGCCAGATGTTATCCCCCACTTTTAGGGATAAATAGGAGATCATGTCTCGAGGCCCACAGGTCCTAGACATGGAGTACCGAGAGCAGGATTGACTTTAGCATGGCCCTGGAGGGCCCACCTTTTCTTCCTTCCAACACCTTGTCTTGTCAGTAACAACAGCATCCATCGCCATCGACTTGGTCTTGTGTCAGAGATGGTTCTTACTCCATGAGGTAATTAGTCCAAGTATCATGGTATGTGTCACTTTAATCATCAAAACCTTTGAATACGTGCATCTGATTCCTTTTGTTTCTAACAACTGCTTGGATCTTACACTTGCCCACTTGACCATGTCTGGGGGGATTGACAGGATGCCCTAGTAAGCCTGTGTCTGTAGGTTTTGGTTTGCCACTTTGGGGGATTTTTGATAAGCCATCTTTCGCTCCCATCACAGAACCACTTTTCCATCTTGATTCCCACTCACCTATCCCATTCCACTTGTCTGAGCACTGGGTAGACCTATTTTTAGGATTGCACCTTATCTTGTGGGAAGAAGGGGCTAAAGGCCCAGAAGGTAAAAGCAAGATGGTAAAAGATAAAAGCCTAAGAATACAACCTTAAGATGCTTCGACTAGGGATCCCCGAGAAAGCAATAAAAGGCTTCTCAGCAAGAAATAAGAGGAACCCGTAAAAAACAATAAAACAAGACCGAGTCAGAGGATAGGGTGTCTCATCACGAGCCAACCTATTAGGTACATAGGTACCTAACAATATGACATTACAACCAGCTGGTTACCACGCCAGGGCAGTGGCCCTTGATTTCTTGGCCAAGGGAAAGGGGGTCTCATCATGAGCCAACCTTCTCATTTCTGTGAAAGTACTTGTGGGTAATGCTGTCACCATTGGTCACTATGCCAAGGCAATGTCCCTTGATTGGCCTCTTGAAGAAAAAACAATAAAAAGAATAAAAGAAAAAGAAAGAATAAGAATAAAAGGCAAGAATGGGCTTGGAAAAAATGCGTCCAGGACAGGTACAACTCGCCTTCTAACAAAGGCACCCACAGGTAACATATTGCATTATTGGCCCTCATTGCACCCATTTGTTTGGACATCCCCTGACCACATCACCCACTTACATGGCTTGGATGAGGTCTCTTCCAGGAACTTTCCTTTTCCAGTGGACACTAGCCCAATAGGACGCCTTGTCACTTGCTCTAGACTTGTATTGTAGGCTTGTGTAATGTCTTTGAGCTGTTAACTGATGTATTAGGGATTTTATGCACATGTTTAATAATATTGATGATGAGATATGATTGACATTGTTCTGATCCCTATGACTGATGAGCCCATGGAGGGCGTAGATTTTGATGTGCAGGACCTTGCCCGATGGATAGGTACCATTTGGACCGGTACACATGGGGAGATGATTAGTTCGGACCTCCATGAGGCTGAAGAGCCCACCAGATGGATGTTGAGACCCCATCAGGGGGCAGAGAGAGGACAAGAGATGGATCAAGGGCTTTGCACCGGAGAAGAGGACGACGTCCACTAGAGGCACCTTGGTGGAGCTTGACCTAAGGGGGTTGTGCCCTTTTCAGTGGAACGTTGGCCTTAGAAGGCCTAGGATGTCACCCATGAGGTCCATGACGTCATCCTTGCTTCATGGACGTTTTGGCAGATGGATAGGGTAGTTTGGCACGTGTGGCAGGTTGGAGAAGCCCAAGGGGGGCTAACGTTTTGCTCCAGGATGCCCCATTTTCCCTAGAAGGGGATAATGTCTCCCTTAGAGGGGCTTGATGTCTCATTTTAGCTTGATTAGATTTTAATTTTGAGGATTTAATGTAAAATAGTATGATTTTGGGTATTTTGGCCTTGTCGACCTTTTTATGACCTAAAAGTAAATTTAGGTCATTGATACACTATATATTGAGGGTTTTTACTCTCATTTTTTCATGATCACTCATTCACTCCATAAGGAGGTCTGAAATTTGCGCCCTATCTTGGGTATTTGGCTGATTAAGTGAGGCGCACTTGTTGAAGGAAGACATTTTTGGCATTTTATGGTGTTTCTCTTGAAGGAAGGTGTTACAACTAGGGTTTGCATGGTTATTTCTTGATGAATTGTAAGTATTTTTCTGCAAAACTTCTTAAATGAATGGTTGTAGTCTTATTTTCTCGCATGTATTTATAATTTGTTGAATCAAAACCCTAGGTGACAAGCACACAATTAGGTCMTTGTCTCATGTCCCTGATAGAGAAACTTTCAGCCATTGRAGAAGAAGAAGAGAGCCTGGCCGTAGCTACACTCCTTTTTCTCCTTCTCCTTTGCTACCCGTATCATTTGGAATTCAAGAGGAAGAAGACGTCCCMAGCCTAGGTTATCTACACWTAGGGCCGTTTTTCTTTTAGGGTTTGATGAAAGAGCCTTGTTGTAGCAACACTCTCCCTCATTAAGCCTTCTTGTCTTGATTTTRTGCTTCATTTGAGCTAGYCRTTTTGCCAAGTCAACCTAAGGAAGGAGGAGAGAGCACGAGGCCTTGCTTTAGCAACACCGTAGTAAGCCTCTCTCCCCTAGGGTTCKTATTCTGAGGCCCTGCCATAGCAGCACTTCARAACTTTTCCCTCTAGTCCTTAGCCATCCTCCTTCAACCCTTTCATCCTTCATTTTTGTCTCCATTAAACCCTGAAGGCACTGATCTAAAGTCCTCCAACRTTGARGTGAAACTTGATTCAAACACTCTCAAAATCTTTGAATTGAAACCTTAACTACGCTAACCCTAAGCTAATTKCTAACTCTAGTTGTTGACGTCATCATTGGATATKTCATCTTTAATGCAACAAYGTTTTGTCTTAAGAGCAATTGAATGRTGTCTTAGGCATTAATTGAATATATTGTTGATTGGTTACATTGAATGCTACATTGTTCCAATATTTATTGGTGAAAGTCTTATAATTTTCATTGYTATTGATAAACATTGACTTCGTCAACATTTATGGCCATAATTTCTTTTATGTATTATCAGATAGTCTCGTGAAGTACTAACCCTTTGAAAATAGYTTGCAYGTATCAGTTTGTTGTTGCTTTGTTCYASGCAKGTACACTTCTTTGGGGGTTTTACTTCATTATTGGATGTTAGYCGRGRATATCTGATTGGTGGTGACTTGTGAGGGGGGGTAATCTTATCTTTGTCTTATTATCCCTTTGCCTCTTCAAAACCCCARGTCACCGGGGACRTCTCCCTTGGGCCTAACCTCCCTAAAGAGAAAGAACCATCCCATTGTGGTGACATTGGCTGGGATTGGTTCCTGTTACACCAGTTTGGCCTTCTATCTTATAGCCTTTCCTCCTAGCTACAAAYTGTGCGATAACAYCGACCATTGCACCCCTCCGTGGACCCAGTGYRCCCATCTAGCTCATGYKCCCATCAACCAACATGCCTCTTGGACTGGTGTGCCCCATCCRTTTAACTRACTTGTCGTCTTGGGTACYCGTGCCCTTAGTTGAGTCGAGCCAACTCTCCTAAGTGCACTCCCCATGCCTTAAYAAATTTTCCTTCATTGGTGAGTGCCCAAGTCTTTCCCTCAACCCTTCATCAAACCATYYGTTGTTTTACTTGTGTCACAAGTCAWCTTGGGTGGAGTCACCCCTTGGCAYGTCRCGTGCCCARGGAACACCAACTCTCTCCTATATGAAGACTTTTGTCTCCTCATTCGCATCGAGYGTCCTRCCCRCTTGATTTCTTTCATTTCGGTCTATGGTGGAAGTGTGCGTGCCCGTKCTTGGCACCATAGGCCTTACARATCCAAGCAAAAKCCATCAATTCTCCAATCCCTTATTAAACTTGATAAAAATATACAAGTCTTCATTCCATATTTGAAAACCATCATGTCTCCAATCCTTCCTTTAACCTTGACAAAAGTGTACAAGTTCCAATTCTGGATTTTCAGACCCCAAAGGTCTTCAAAATTATATTCAGACTAATAAAAATATCAAGTCTGATTACAAGGTTTCCAACCTTGAAAAAATTCCTGCTAGAAAGAATTCATGATAACAAGAACTCCTCCCACCAGACAAAACCCCTTTCCTTTCCTTCATAAAAATATGAAAGAAAAATACAAAAGGATTTCATACTCTTCCTTACTTTCAGCCTGATAGAAATATACAAGCAGAAACTTAGAAGTGCCAACCTCCTAGCAAGAAATCCCAACCCTTTTTTTGAAACTAGAGTCAACTTTAATAATCCTTTCTCTCTGCTTATTCCTTTCTTCCATATATTTTTTTTTCTAATTGTTACATGGTTATAACCAATTTCTTTTTCCAGCCAAGTTTCGATTATTCTTTTCCATAATCATTGGAAAATAATGAAAAATATATTTTCCATCAATTACATCGTTACAAGCTATATTTCTTTTCAATCAAAAGTCTTCAACTCAATAACAAATTATAATTCGTTACACATGTGTCTCCTCGTGATTAAATACATTGATTAATCCTTCTTCTAACTTGCTTTTTCATTTTAAATTCCTTTTGCTTTGAAAATTGCTTCTTCCATCTGTATTTTTCTTGATCCAGACATATACAATTTAAAACATACAAAACAAAATAAAAATGAAAATGAATATAAAAAAATATAACAAGCATGGAAATTCCCTATTGTTAATATAAAGAAGAAATAGAATAAGATTTTATCATCTCAGGCTTATCTATAAATCAAATAACAAGTAAAACTAACACAATTTATTAACCAAATAATAAAACAAAATAGCTATAAAAAATAAAAGTATAACAATTAAAACTTAAAAATATTCCCCTAATCTTCTCATAGTAAATTCATGCCCCCCTTTTAAAACAAAAAGTTTTGGTATTTTTTATTGTTGATCCATAAAAAATAATTTACCCAAAATGTTCCTCCTAGTCTCAGCTTTCCAACAAATCATTTCTTGCTTAATTTGGCCTTCTAAAACTCAAGATATGGCTCATGGAAGTTAGCACTCATCAGCCATTGATTTAGTTTTCAAATTGATTTTGGACCTTTGATCTATGAGTTTATTATTTATCCCACACGCATTGAGGAAAATTAGTTTGATGGGTTTATATCGTTTTCACCACCCATAGTAGTTTGAATGTGAAGCTAAAGGAAGAATGGAATGTAGAACCTGTGCTAATATTTTAATTGCATGCACATGCATATTCAAGACCCCGACAAATCCGGGACATTCAACATCCAAGAGAACCAAAAAATGTCACAAGTGTGAAACCTCCGGATGCCCATATGGGATCCTCCTATAAATATGGAACCCCCCTAAAAATCCGGGATCTCCTAAAAGTTCGGAAAATCCTACAAATTTGAGACCCAAAAATTCAAAAATCCCTAAAAATCTGGAACCTCACATATCCGTTTCAAAATACATCCAGGTCAAAGACATGTCCGGGACCCCCTAAAATTCAGATATCTGAGACCATTTAGATCATCTGACATCTGGGCCATTTGACATCTGGGCCTTCCAAGAGACATCCAACATGTTATTCCCCGGATCCTGATGCAATGACCCATCCAATCATCATGCCACATCACTTGTCCAGTCAATATGCCACATAATCTTCCATATCGGCATGCCACATCATTTACAAGTGGATCTAGAGGACACATAATTTGCCACGTCATCTGAACACACCAATAGTACCAAAAATTCCGAGGGCCATAACTTTGTATCCCAAACTTGGAATGAGAAAACTTTTATATCGTCGGAAAGCTCTCGACGAGTAGAATATGATGGTGGCTTTAAAATTAGGAAATGATGACAATGAGTGAAGCAAAATTTTAATAATCTCTAGCTCCTTATTTGTTCACTCATTTTTTTATTCCCTTGTTTTGCTTAGACTCCTAGTCGTCGAGATTTTTTTTTATTTCTTACAAATCTACAAAAAATGTACAAAAAGATAATCATATGTACATAATCTTGGAAAAAACACAGTCAAGTAATCTTATTTACAAAATCTCGTAATTAAAATAGTCAGCAATAAAAATGATTCAATGATTTATTCCCTAAGATTTCACTTTGTCCAATTTCATCTCTAGAGAAATATAATTAGAACTCAACATTATGAAAAACTATAAAACAAATCAAATCAAATTATGTACAAATGTGATAGAATCAAAGTTTACTAATTACAAATTTTTAACAATTCATAATACAATCAAATTTGTAGAAGGGTCCCCGTTATTTTATGAAGAACTTGTATCATAATGGGGGGTTGTTGTGCAAGCTACAACAAGTTCTTAGTTAACATGGAAGGTAAGAGATGGAATCAAATTAAGATTGGGCATGGAATCATGGATTGATTGCAATATAAACTATAAATTGTCTGCGGAATTAACACTTTTATTTCATCCTCAAAATTTGTTCTTTAAGAGAGACATTATTTCTCTTGAACAAGGAACTTTTTAGAAGGAAGGATGGAAGGCTATTGAAGATATTGGCCTTAAAGGGTAGTTAGTAGATGAATGGGAGGCATATACTCATTACTTATTCATTGGAAATATAAAGTTCTATTCAGAATATGATGAATTGGTATGGTTAAAAACTCTAGTGGATGGTTCTTACATTGTTAAGTTAGGATATTCATCATTATTTGACACTGATCTACAAGCAATCCCAGAGTGGTTGGATAAGCATTTGGAAATTGAAGGGAGAACTAAAAACAAAGCTCTTCTTTTGGATGGCTCTATCAAACAAAGTCTTAACTTGGGACACTTTGTAGAGAAGAACATGTTAAGGACTGAGCATTTGTATGCTATGCGAGGAATATGAGGAGAGTATCTATATAATTGTCATTTCACATTGGAAGAATGGTCAACAATGAAAATCCTTCTTGAAGGTAATGGACAATGGAGTGGTACCTCCCTTTCAATGGATTTTAAAGCATGGATGGAGGATATCTCGATTAGAGACCACATAAATCTTCTCATTTTAGAGAGCTAGGTGATATGGAGATCTAAGGATGAAAGAATATTTTAAAATGCCACACTTTCATATACATAAGTATTCTACATGATTCAATACAATTTTGAGAGTATAAAGGACATGACAAGACAAAACTTGCCAGGTAGATTGGCCCCTTAGAGATTGAAGAAACATTTGCCTGGTTTTTTTTATGGGGCTTCTTAATGTAACCGGGTAGTTGTGGAGTAGGGGTAGCCTTATTTGTGCCTTCTACTCACCACTTTCTCTTCTCAATGGGATTAGGCCATGAAACCAACAATTGGGCCGAACTACATGCTCTAACTTTTCTTCTTAAATTGACAATGGATCATGGAATAAACGAGTTGCAGGCTATGGTAGATTTAAAACTTATTATTGATTGGATGTGTGGGTTTGTTCCCTTCCAAAACATGGGTTTTCAAATTTAAGTTTTCAAGCCTTGACAGATCAAGTTCACTCCTAGAGAGGTCGTCTGACCTTTGTTTCTCATAAGCATGTATATTGTGAACATAGTACACTAGTAGACTTTAGTCTAAAGTTGAAGTTGATGCATAGTTAGGGATGTTGAAGTTATTGGAGATCAAAGATGATGTTCAAACTAAACACGCTCCTCGACCCTTTCTGTGATAATTATTTTTTTCTAGATGCAGATTGCATACTTTATGTTATGATTATGTGTTTTCATATGGTAGAGGATGAACATGTAATTAACATATAAGGTTTTTTGAGTCATTGGGCCCGAGGCCATAAAGAGTCATAAACTTTTTGAATCTTCTAGTTCTTTTTAAGTGCTTCCAACACATATTTGCATAATGTAATATGTTGATTTCTATCCCCTAAATAAAATATTGGGCTTTTTCCTGGGAAAACAAATTCAAGATATGCATGTGTGAGAGATTTTATAATTAAAACTATTATTGCACAGAGAGTAGCTAGGTGCTCTACAACCACTATGAGGGAGAAGTTGAGGCGTTATGTTATGTTAGATAACAACAACAACAACAACAATAAAGTCGGTTCAATTAAAAAAACAATTACATGCACTGTGTAAAACTTGACATGGAATGAAAATAATAAAAATAAATTACACCTTAAGAAAACCCACATGACACTTCCCCTCATTTCGAGGATGGTATCTATAAGGTGAAACTTTAAAAATTGTCATGTCACTTACAAAAATACATAAATAGACAAGATAACACTCCACACAATCACCAAAACTAAACCCAATTAACATACACAATTTCAACCTATTATCTATTCTTATATTTTCAATTTTTCTTTTAATAAATCGTATATATTACTCTAATCACGTGTTAAAATAAATTTATATATTCACAACCTGAATCGCTTTGAAACTCACCAGCACTCTTTTTAAAAGAATTGATTACAAAAGCTTCATACCACAATCGCTTTGAACCTCACAAACATACATTTTAAAGATTTTACGACAAAATTTAAGGTTAATCTTATGATTCTTCCCAAAGGAAATCCTATATAAGCCCGAGCTCGTTTGCCACCTCAAATTTTCAATCTTTTAAATCTCTTCATCCACTTCCACACACATGCCATCCTCTAATCATTTCCCTTTTGTTCGCATTTACCCGGATGCAACTGATCTCTGCTAATTTTTTTACAAACACTGACCTATCCCCAATTCACAAGCTCTCATTCTGCGAGCCTAAATTAACATAACCAACTTCTCCAATGAAGTTGGTACAGAAACGATCTCCCAAAATGACATAATTATATCATCTGCACAGTGTATGTTAAATAGTAGCACAGTTCAACTATCTGGGTGCTTATACATGTTCTCATTCAAATATTACTCAGTCATTCTGCTTTGAGCTCCAGCTCTGCAAGCTGGTCAGTAATTTATATTTCTTACTCATTGTCTTCCGTTCATTGATTTTTTTTTTTGCATTTACGGCAGCTGGGTAGTCACGTTTTTTGTTGTCTGATTTAAAATTTGCACTGTAAGGCTCGGAGGCCATACCCGCAGATTTTTCTGAAAGATAATTGTTTTCATAGTATTGGTTCAGTTTTAAGCTTTCTGCTACAATTGAGAACACTTTCTGTATAGCATCATAAATTTGATTCTCTGATTGAATGCTATTTATTTATTTCGGGATTTTTAAACTTGAACTTGTTTTCAAGAATTGGACTTTAGGGTATTTGCACACTTCTTCGCATTCTAGCATCTAGGGTGTCATGGATTTCCTGTTTTACTGAGAAAACTATTGAAAACACTTTGTGTATAGCATCGCAGATTATCTTCTCCAATTATTGTTATTATTATATTTATTTTTGGTGGGAGGGAAGTACTTCAAGAAACATGTCCCAAGGGGCTACAAAGCAAAGAGTGAATTTGCTTCAGCCTAGATGTTATGTCTGAGCGGTAACTATTCTTCCAATAGGGCCCCGTACTTGCACCTGCGGTCATCCATTTGAAACTCATGTTATATTGTTAGGGCAGACCACAGTGTGAATGGAACCCTGGCATATCACATTGTCAACCTCACCAGAGAACCATTGCGTTGGCTTGAATCTATTTTTATTTTATATATATGTGTATATAATATATATACATACACACAACTCAGTGAGCTAGCTTGAGTGAGTGGTTAAGTGCTTTGAGCTTCATGCAAGAGGTTTTAGGGTTGCTCCCTGGGCTGGCTGCATCTGTTGCAGGGTTCACTCGGTGTCCCTGCTAGGACAGGCGCTGTAATCAGTGCTGACGGTTTTGTACTGTGTACCATCCATGAATGCAGGGAAGTTGCCTAGGAGTTACCCTGTGATGTCCTCCCTCCTCTCTCTCTCTATAAGATTTAAGGTTTTTTCGTTTTCATATTATGTTTCTTTTTCATACAGTTTCTTCTTAGCATCTAACCTTTAGGCAGTCATTGATTCCCTCTTGTTTAGCAGACACAACTAAAATCGTTTTGTTTACAGTGTCAGAAACTTGCTTCTCTGAGCAAATTTTGATTTTTTTTTAGGTTTTTGTTATTCCAAAGATGTGGGTTTTGTCTTCATATGTTTTTGCCTTTCAAGTTAATGGAGCCACTGACTGGTGAAATCACATTGCTTGGACAGTATATTTTATCAGAACAGTAGAAAATAAGAGGGGTATCCAGAGCACCAGATTGTGACAGCTGCTGGCTTGGTCTTGGCACGGTTTTCATATGTTTTGCATCGGTATTCTATCAGTTTGGTAGCCATAAATTTCCTGTTTATAGAATAAGGATGGCAGCACAGAATATTGCAGGAGCCTTCCTAAGAGGTCAGGTAGGAGGCACACCCTGTTCCTCCCAGCCAATTATCACTCCTGGTGCTTCATCTGGCCCTTGTTCAACTTCCACACTTCCATTCCCGTTGGGTTCCTCTCCGTCTTTTCATCACCACGGCATCCATTCTCATTTGCATTCACCAGGGGAATTTGGAAATTCTCTATTAAGCAGAAAGGGCAAGCTATGGAGTTGTGAAGGTGGAACTGCCCCTTCTAGGGGCTACAGAGATGTAGGTGTTACTGCTGTGGCATCTTTTGGGGGCCTCCTTGGTGGCTTATTCAAAGGAAATGACACAGCTGAGGCGACTAGACAGCAGTATGCTGGAACTGTGACTGCTGTGAATGCTTTGGAGGTGAAAATATCCCAATTGTCTGATGAGGAATTGAGAGCCAAAACTGCAGAGTTCAAAGAACGACTGGTTCGTGGAGAGTCATTGGATTCACTTCTACCGGTGCGTGTATATTTTAAACTATTTGTTTCTGTATAAATAATCGTGATTTTGGAATTGAAAATGTAAAAACTAGGAAGCTTATGACCCTCAAGGTAGCAGCATTCCGAGTCAGCATGGTATGGATAACCTATTTATTTACAAGTGGCATCACTTTAAGGAATTTGAACTTAGCACTACTGCATTCTACCTTTTGACTATTCCCAGAGACAAATCTTCGGTCCATAGTATGAGATCTGACAGCCTAAGTTAAAGGTTTACTTTTCAATTTCATGAACTTTATACCCATGGCGAACAAATTCAAAGAATGGGTGGGTTACAACTG
>ML825021.1:39339-52460 GCA_009831015.1 Picea engelmannii
AACAAAGCCAACAACCAACCTCATGGTTAGATATGACTGTAAGGTACTCCTAAAATGTCTCTGTTAAATCTGGAGAAAAGAAATACATAACAAAACCAAATGCACCACATAGTGAATAAACAAAGTGGAAGAGTACAATGGATTGTGCAGTTGTTGAGTCCGCTACTCAGAAAAAGAACACCCCCGCCAATGTCGCTGCCAAAATAACGGTTTTTTAGTGACCAGATGTGCTTGCAGGTGAAACTGTTGGTGTTGTTGACGGAGCGACGGTTGGGTGTGACGGTGAGCGTGGCGACTATTGGAGAGGGGAGGGGACGAGAAGGATTCCAACTTAAAACCCCAAATAGAAGGATGTTGTTGTCATTTGCTCGCAGATGAGAAGGAGACAAAACTGAGAAGCTATCAGAATTCGATAAGATGAAGAAATCTCATTTGAAAAATCAAATTTCGAAAGGGATTTGAAAAATCAAATTTCGAAAGGCACCGGAGGGAAAAAAAAAATATGAAATGGGCGCATGAGGAAAAAAGAGGGTTGTGGCACCATTAATATCGCTCCCCACGTCAACTTGATCAGATTTCGAGATTGTGCGGATGACGGTGTTAAACAGTAAGCCTACAAAGTCCCCGTAGACGGGAGAATGCAATGGACTGAATTCCAGATCGGACGGGAGTCGTCCACGGGAATATGGACCAAAAGCGGTGCTCGGCAAAGGTGCATTTCGTTTTCCCTTTAACCTACGCCGAAAATTCCACTAGTTGTGAATTAAGTAAAAGTTATTGTCGGTGATGTTGATGCTGAGAAAAATTTAAGAAACCAGTATTTTGAATGATGTTGACAAATTAATTAGTTTAAAAATAATTAGTTGATTTTTTTTATGGACATCTCTTTTTAAATATGTGGAGAAAATTTCACTTGGGAATTTTGAGCTTGGGAAATAATGTTGATAAATTAACTTATGTTAATTAAATCCATAATTAAGTTTTAAAGAATGTTTAAGCTTTGGAGTGGCTTAATAGACACTCTTTCCGGTGGCTGTCCGTCCAAGGAGGCTTGCCGTCCACCTAGAATTTCAGGTAAAGTCTATAAATTCAACGAGTCGTTTTGTGTTTGATCTTAATCGAGTAGATTTACACCGTCTCACAATTAAGTGTATGCTCTTTAACTTTATTTTTCATAGGTGCTCGTGAGTAATGCATATATCCCATATTTTTTCAGCCCGGCCCATTAATTTTAAGATTTGATGTCAGTTTCAAATAAGATGATTAAAAATTAAATAATTTTTTTATCATAATATCAAAATTTATAAGATTTAAAAACAAGATTTAAAAACAATTACCGTTGGAAAATATATACTTGAATTCATGCATTTTCTTCTCACTTTTCCCTCTATACATAGACATGACCTTATTGAATTCACTCATTTTCTACTCACCTTTCCCTATATACACGTTACTTCAGAGCCACAACATCACAATGTGAGTACACCATGTGAAGTCTATATGTAAATATGGGTGAAAGTTATGATCATGTCACATGATATCATGTCCTCAAAGGGTCAGCTCAGTTGGTAAGAAGTGTGTATTCTTTCAAGAAAGGGAGAGGCCACGGGTTCGAGTTTAGCTGGGTCCCTGAGGATGCTGCTTTCCACTCCCATATCATCTCATACTTCTTATAATATCATATCATATGTCTTTTTTTCTCATTTTTATAAAAAAACCAATTCTATATATAATATTTATTTATATTATATACAAATTAGATCAATGACATTATATTTACATTACAAATTAGATAAATGACATTACATTTACATGGTAGACTCTCATTTCCTTTTTGTTGGAATATATATATATATATATATATATATATATATATATATAAAGTGTAACATGTATCTTTACCTTTCTTCAAAGTAGTTATTTTCCTTATTTTTTTCTCAAACAAATAATTCCATACATAAAATTAAAATGTATTTTCATTATGTACAAATTATTAATATGAGTGTTAATGTATATCTTTCCCAGGTTCTCTTTTAATTTTTTTTTAAACAAATAATTCTACATACATAATATTCATTAGTTTTTTTTTAAACAAATAATTCCACATACATAATATTCATTGACATAACATTATTTACAAATCAAATAAGTTTTTTTATATTATTGGTTACTTTTCTATGTTTTAATGCATTTTTCTCAATTTCCTAAAACAACCAAAATCATATATAATATTATTTACTTTTTTATTTTACAATTTTTCTTTACTTGTAATATTTCTTCAATAGCATTTTCATTATTATATATATATATATATATATATATATATATATATATATATATATATATATATATATATATATAGTATTTTGACATAGTCTAAACGTTTTAAGTTTTGATTTTTTTTTTCTGGAAATAATTTTTGTTTAATTTTATTTGAAATTCTAAAAAAATTATTGGATTTATATATTTAAGTGGTTAATTTTGTATAATTCAAATACCTCAAAATTTTTTAACAAGCTATATTTATATCTACATTCATAAATACAATTTAAACAACAAAAAATTGTGATTTATTACATATTTATATAACCAAATTCCACAAACAATTAAACAATACTTTATCTTTTTAAAACAACCAAAACCTCATATAATATTCTTTTACCTTTTTGTAAATACTTAAATTTTCAAATCCCGTCAACTTAAAAATGCAAGGGTCATATTACATATAATATTCGTGTATTATAAAATGATCCCATGGTCAACTTTTGATGAAAATGTTGCACTCTCTTAAAACGTCGCCACACGTTTTTCTTTTAGTTCAATCCCCTTCTCCTTTGCAAATGTGCAAGCTCTTAAATGTCAATGGTGTTAGCGGAAAAAATTAACACAAGACCATATATAGTATAATTTTTTTCAGAATTCGTCAATACCTTCGATCTTATTAATGTTAGCTAGTTTAATCCAATCATATATAATATGGTGTTTTTCAAAATTCATAAATATCTTCGATCTCATTAATGTTAGCTAGTTTAATCTAGCTAATGTTGATCGCACGCACTTGGAAAAGCTAAATGCTTTTATGGCCCACGAAGAAGAGATCTCTACATACAACATATATAGCATGTTAGAAACTTCCATAGCCAACAAATGGATAGTTTCACCATGGAGCAAGTTTTTTAAAGTTCACTTGCTTGGTACTTTATTGGAAAAATTGAATTTTCATTTTTTTTATTTTTACAATGATTTTAAATATAGTCCTTACAATCTATCACCAAGTGTGGGCCATCAAAGAGGGCACTCATAGTTGTTTTTATTGTAAACTGTCTTTGCTAGTCTAGTTGAGGAGGGCAATTCCTAATAAAGAATTAGAAAGATTTTTCTGTTAGGTAGTTAACTAAATAAGAAAGCGAAACATCGCTTGTCAGTAAGAAAATTGCAGATCAATTGGTATCAGAGCCTGGATCCAAGCCTGCTTCCGCTCAACCACGGAATTTAGAAGAGAGGCCATTCAACATTTTTTTTTCTTTTAGATAAACGTCCATCTCTGGACTTCCATTACACCCTCCTTAGGGTACCGGGTCCCTTCTCAGTGTGCTTAGGAGTTCAACGATTCTCAACGTAACATCTAGTGACAGATCGACATCCGTGGTGAATGAAAATTATGTCGTTGCGAAGAGAGTCGTCCACAAAGGATTATGCATCCACGACCACAACTCCAATTCAACATTTAACAATGGCTCTCCAAGAGCTACTTCATCTGCAACAACACAAAGGTCCAACACCCATGCAACTTGATACACACTTCCAATTACCGAAGTTTGTGGGCCAAATGAATGGTGAAAACATCGATTCTTGGCTTCAAAGTCTTTCCACATACTTTTATACATGTCCTAAGATGACATAAGGCATGAAGCTTCAAATCGTCGGTTTGCAACTCGAGGGCATTGCACAAATATGGTGGGACACTCAATTAGAGAATTATTCCTATGTCATGGACATCGATGACCCAGTCGAGACATCAACACCACACATTACGATGTGGGATGGATTCTATCAGGCTCTTAGAGAGCGCTTCTACCCACCAGTCTATCACCAGAACCTCCTCGCCAGATGGTTGCAGCTCCGACAACTTACCAACCAGTCTGTCAAGGGATACATCAACATCTTATGCAAACTGTGGATCCAACTCCACATCACCGATCCAGAAGAGGTATTGATTGTCAAGTTCAATTTTGGCTTATTTTTAAGCATCCATCTTGAAGTAGATATCTTCATCAATCCTTCCTTGGACAAGGCTTTTCTTCAGGCCTTGGTCGTGGAACGTAAAGTGGTACCTCGACTCTGTTCTCCTCAAGATCGAGCCAGACCATCCAATCCTGGTAATTCTCCTACTCTTCCATCAGTTGTCCCACAATCCTTACCTGCATCATCTCGTAATGTGCCCTGGTGTTCTTTCCATAAGATCAATTCACAGTCTTTTGCCGATTGCCACACACATAAGAATCTGTGCACCAACAAAATTTTGTTTGCCAAGATTTCTCCGAATGATTCCCCTGTAAATCCTGAAGTGATTTCCCTTGATAACCCTACTGAAGCAGATCCATCCCTCATTTTAATGACAACCAAGGAATGAGGCACATCTATTATTCCTCTTCTCACTGATAATTTCCATATTAAACACGAATTGGCCACCCTCATTATGGACAATGGTAGTCAAAAGAATGTTGTCTCATAGGACTTCGTACAACACCTTCAACTACCCAGTACTTTGCACCCATCCACATACCAATTTGGTTGGGTACAAAAGGGAGGCCCTTGCCTCATAGTTTCTAAGTGTTGTGTGGTCACCTTCGCCATTGGTCTATTTTGCGATATAGTCACATGTGATGTATCCCCTCTGGATTGTGCAGACTTATTACTAGGTTTCCCCTACCAACAGACCCGATGCGTTGTATACCATGCCAAATCGCACCAATATCATCTGCAACTGGATGGGTGCACCTATGTTATCACATCATCTGCTCCTAAACTCACTCCATCACTTATCGAAAAAGAAACAGTTAAGCAAGTCAATATCAATAAATGCATCTCCTTGTGCTTAGTGTGCCCTGTTAAACCTGATAATTTGTCCACTCCTACACCTCCAGACATGCTCCCCTTGCTCGACGAATTTGTCGATGTTTTCACACAACCCACAGGATTACCCCCGTCTTGCTCTATTAAGCATTCCATTGATCTCATACCAGGCTCATCTTTTCCCAATGCCCCTTCCTACTGCCTCGTGCCTCAAGAAGCTTATGAAATTGAACACCAAATTGGCCAGCTTCTGGAATCCAACCACATCAATCCTTCTTCATCACCCTATGCATCCCATGCCTTTATTATCCCAAAGAAAGAAACTTATGAGTGATGCCTTATAACTAACCATCGTTCCCTCAATAAAGCCACAGTTAAAAACTAATATCCCTTCCCCGAATTGAAAGATTTGTTGGACCACCTATAAGGGGCTTGCTTATTCACTAAGATGGACTTGACTACTGGGTATCATCAAGTGCACATGCAGAAAACGACACATGGAAGAAAACATTTAAGAGAAAATTTATTCTTTTCGAGTGAATGGTAATGCCCTTCATGCTGACAAATGCACCGACCACATTCATCTAACTCATTAATGAAAAATTTCCTTTGGCCCTGTCAAGTTCCTATCACCTTAAGCCTTCATTTGACCAAACTTTTCGAAGAAAGTCATGTCCTTCGTGAGTTAAGGGTTATCTCTTTTCTCCTTTTATTATTTTAAAACCTAATCCCACCCACCTTATCAGAAAGTCATGTGATAAACTTCATATGACTGAGGCATTATTTAAAAAAAAAAAGTTTATTATTAATATAAATATTTTATATTAAAATATTTATATTAATATTTAAATCCAAAAAAATTTATTACAGTTAAATAAATTAAAGTTTTAAAAGTCAAATAAATATTAAATGTTAAATAAAGGTTTGAAAAGTTGAAAGGGGGGATCATGCGCCAAGATTCTATTTTGTTGGTCCAACATGCTTGAGTGTTAAAAGAGAAGAATGGGGCGAGATGAGAACCACCCTGACACTTGTCATATTTCCATTGTTTTCGTTGGGTAGAGCGGTGGGGGATCAAAACCACCATCCACCACCAACGAAATGCTTGAAGCAATGCACATGTATATGCTTTTTGATAGGGATTTTTCCTCACATATATTTTCACTTAAGTTATCTTATTGCTTCTCCATGATCATACCTTTCAAACTCAATTCGATCACTCCATACGCCCTACACTTCAAAAACTTTCCATTCCTTTCCATCATGCCCTCTTACCTTGGATAAATCCTCCGAAGGGTTGTGATATGATTATTGTAAGAGTGTCATTATCCATGATTTGGGGTCAGTAGTTCATAGAAAATTATAGCAAAAACATGGGTCATCAGATTCTAAACCCTTCTGTCCTCTGTCATGAAAGCGATTTGGGAAATAATCCAGGATTTAAGTGGATAATCGATTCATGTTTTCCTCTAATATTCGAAGCTACTACTATGGGGATGAGGTATGATGAACTATTCTCTTGCGATTTTAATAGGTTTATTGTGATACGACTTCAATGCATTTCTTCCCATAAGGATAGTCTGTTCTCCCTCTAGTTTATTTTGTCTCTTAACTTAGCTACAAAACCCATGGCTCCCATTGTAAGGGCAAATCCAAATGACCCTCAGGTTTTACTTAACTATGATGATGCAACATAGATTCTATCTCAAACTAGGTGGTTAAAATTCATCGAGTCATTTAAGGGTTTTAACATTTAAACAACTAGGGATTTTTCCAAGACCTACGATGACACTAGGGTTAAGATTGGGGACATCCAATTTGAAATCAATGAAGAGTTTATTGCTCAGGCCACTAGTCTCCCATAGTTTGGGGATAAATAGTTTAAGAACATGAGGGTTAGAGACATTCTGTGGCGAATTCTTTTGGTGTCCAAGCATATGGAGTATGACATTAAAGGTATGTTGATGGCCCTTTTTTAAAGAGAAATGACACACTCTCCTATAATTTATCAAGCAATTCGTAACTTGTGAAGGTCGCTTTCGTATCATATTCTATTTCCACATTCGTTTACTAATGGTTTTCTTAGGGTTTCACTTGAACTTACCCTATTATTTTCATAAAAGCCTCTGTAAAATGGCTAAGTTTTATCAACGAGATAGCAGAAAACCTGAAGCCAGTTTGTTTCACCATGGCCTCATTCGAATTTTGGTCAAGCACCATCTTGTTAGCACAGGAGATAATTGGGACATGTTCATGGAGAGAAATCAGTTTCAAAACCAATCCATCTCTACTTAATATAAATCCAATTCCCAATGTATCTATGGTTACAGAACAACCAAATCACCCTAAGGTCACTTTTGAGGAAATTAAACTTGAGGTACAACTTAACATTGATTCTCCATCTCCTCAAGTTGATCATTCAGTCCAGGAAGTAGATTTGTCTCATGTTCCTCATGTCACACGAAGCATAGCTAAGAAAGGTTTGGAATGCAACCAAAACCTAGATTCGATCCTTGACGAATTGAAGGAGAAGCCCTCAAATCATTTCAGAAAAGGTACAAGGATTAAGTCTGCATGTCTGGAAACTAATCTCCAGCTCAATAAGTATGGTAAGCAAGTTCAGGGAAAGGAAGGGGTTCATGTTTATAAAAAAAGAATAGGTCAAAGGTTGCCAGGAAATAAGTCTAATTCACAGTCAACTTTGATTGAACCTTTGACCATAGAAGATTATGATTCTTCTTGTGGAGACACAATTGGAAAACATGAAATAAAGGATGAGACCCAATATGATTTTGTTTATAATTTACCCCCCTTTCTTCGTGGGTCTGAAGGACTTCCAAGGATTTGGGTTGCACTAAAAGGTAATGATGCTATATAGAAATTCTTAAATAAGAACCACTAGTGCACCATATCTGATCTAGACCCTGAAAATTGTCTTAGCTACTAATCTTGGGCCAAAAATTATTGTAAAAAGTATTGTGCAACTCGTTTTTCATCATTGTTTAAACATAGTATCTTTCATGACTACCTTGCTTCACAGCAAAAGGAATAGTACGAGGATTTGATCCATATACAGATGACCCAATGCCAACAGAATTACCACCACCAAAACTTGATGTATAGAGTTTTGGAACTCTTCTCTCATAATGACATTGAATGGTAGATGAGTTTTCCAGAAAACCAGTCACATATGCTAATGCTCTAACATGATTGCTATGAATTTCACCAAAATTCAATCGATAACTTTGTTGACCTCTTCCCTCATAATCAACTTCAACCACATTAGACAATGATAATGTGAAATAAACAACAGGGACACTAGATATATACAATGATGATTGAATAGGGGTTAGATTACTAGTCTCTTGAGCTAAGGGGTACCCCTCATGATGCCTTCTCTCAATATTTATTTGAGCTACAATGAAAGCTTCTGATGTGAAGACACTAGCATCATGTAGTGAACATGGTAAGTAAATCCATGTAAAGAATACCAGATGTGTACTCAAAAATATGCATTTGTGTAGTATGAACATGATGCCCCCCTCCTCTTGAGTTTATTCCTTTGATATTTGAAAACCCTTCGATTTATAAGTCTAAATATTTTTCTTCTTTTAAATGGAAGATGATATCAACTTCCACTTACTCTAGTATCAAAAAGAAGAATTGAATCTTGTCCATTTATCTTAGCAGGAACATTTTGTAGATTCATGAGGGAAATGACCCTCTCCCATTTTGAAGCCTCCTTGTACTTCTCTCCATGATAAGAATGATCAAACAAAGAAAAACAACCTTCTTTGCATGATATCTCTACAACACAATGGTGGAATATATCAAACCCACAAACTCCAACAATTGAGTCAATGTCAGTTACAAGATTGTCAATGTTGACCTCCATAAAAAGTGGTGATTTGATTTTCAAAGAACCAAGTTCAAAACTCCTCTCACGACGAAATTGACTTTTGACCTGACCATCAAAACTTGTTATGAACAATTCTTCAAAACCCCAATAATTCGGATGATATGTTACATTATACCAAACAAATGTTTTTTTATATTGATCATCTAACAAGTTTCTTCCACCATCTTCAAATCATGACCTGGCCTCCTGATCAAATGCTTCATGTTTCTGCTTCTAATAAAAGGAATTGTCCAATGTAGGTTGACAACTCGAAAAAGAAAATATACCATTATCCTCAGTAAGTGATATATGGGAAGCATGTTCAACAATATCTACTGGAATACTACTTTGACTCTTTGAAGCCTCCATAACATTAAGAAGCTCTATCTTTCTCAATTTCAATCGTTTCTTAGTATTCAAGGGCCTCAACAACAACGCTGATACAATTTCATTGATCATCCAAATCGATTTCCCATCAAAGTTACCCCATCCTCCAATAATTTCATCCATCCATGAACTCTTCCACCTCCAAGAAACTCATACTACAAAGCTACATAGCCATCTCTTTATCATCCTGGCTTCCTCATGTTACAATACGAAATGAAACAGATTTGGAGGCACCACGAACAAAAAGAAAGCTGAAAGAAATATGATTCTATAGCAGATAGTTTCTAACAATGTACCAAACGCAAGATCATTGGAAGTAGCCCTGGATCGGTCACCAAAAGCGTGTTTGGGCTCCATTTTCCTCCCAAGTACACCATATAATACTTTCATTTGACATTTGAGACCATATTTGACATCAAACACATCATAAACCTGCTTTTGGATAGTTGGTGATCCATGAACAACTCTTCAACAATGTGAAGGCCAACGTTAACATATGTCTTCTATGCTCTGCTTTATAATAAATGGGCATATTTGGCGTTCATTTCTATTTTAGAGTTTGTGGGATATATCCCACATTGATGAAGAAAGTTGAAAAACTTTATGTATATACATCGATGGTTGCATACACTATCGACGCGTAGTGCACACAAACGCCTTCGTGGCTCATTCCTTGGTCGTGCCAATATTTTTCACATGACAAAGTTTAAAAATTAATATAAACATTAATTTAAAATTATAGAAAATAATTTTAAAATATTATATTTTTATATTAATATTTTAATAAAAAGTGGCCCTTTTTGGACACTTTTCCATGAACCGAGGAGTTATAGACATGAGAGAACCTGACACATCTTATGCAACAACTTGAAATTTTGACATAATTTTAATGCAGGAATTCAGAGGATTAATGAATTTGGCGAAAGACTTGGAGATTTTGAGAAAATAGGAGATAGGAAAGATTTGACGTAGTGATTTCAAGGGTTTGGAAAAAACAACAAAGGCACTGGAATTTCATGGAAATGTAGATTTTGAGGCAGGATAACACACAATTGATGAGGAAGGGGTGAAATTGTCATAAGAGCGCCTGAGAGATCAAGGGATTTGACAAGCATTAGATGATGAGCTTCAAAATTTTGAAGGTGCAAATTTACATGTGATAACACGCCTTGATCAAATGCAGAGACAAAACAATGAGCTAAAAAAGGAAAACCAAGAGTTGATAAATGATATAGAACAAGGTTTTTCTTGGGTTGTTAAGAAACCAAAGAACTCTCCAAACATTGTTGTCAAAGAATCCACTAATGTAAGTATTATCATAGAATCAAATTTACATGGATCCTCGCTTTCCAATGAATAATCCTTGGTAATGTAAAGGAAACGATTTAAGTTTTATTTTGATTTTGTTTTGATTCTATAGTATTTTTAGACTAGCTACAAAATCAAAGATTCTATAGCTAGTCTTTAATTATTTTGTTTTGATTTTAATTGATTGTATTATTTGTTGACAGGTCATGGGATGATTGCAATATTTCCTCGACAACAATTACACAAACAAACCGGATACTGCCAAGATTTTATTTTGTCTAAAATAGTGTAGGGCTAGGTTTGGAGCGATAAGTTAGGATCATCGCTATTATGTCATCAAACTTCTGTCGAAGTTGTTGAACAAATTATTATTTTTTATTAGCACTACTCTGTTTTATGAACAAGTAACAATATTTTGTTAAAATATGCCATCTTGTGAGGGATTTGATGCTATCAAATAAAATAGATCGACCCTTAAATTTTGTTGAAATATAGTCAGAATCCTCACAACAGGAGAGGGGGAGAATTTTGGGATAATAGACCTATGTGAATGTTGAAAAGAAGCATACTAGATTACAGATTACTTAAGGCTTTTGTCTTGTAAGTGGTACTGCGTTGTTTCCAATATAAGATCTGTGATTGTATAATTCATATCCTTCTTGCATTAATAGAGTATGGTGAGATTTATCTTTTTTCATTATCATTGTTATGATTCTGTTCATGTCATCCTTATTTCAATTTTAATAATTTATTGTCCCAATTAATTGTGATCTCTATGATAGTGTTACTTCGATACAAGTATTAAAATATATTAAATTCCTTTGTATGTTTTGTACTTGCTATGATCATTTGGTCAATTAATGTTGTCTCTTTTTCTTAACAAATAGTTTATGTATCTTCATAAAGATCAGAGTAAATTAGTTGTTCTTTCTAAACCAGATTTCAATTATATGTTGAAGTGATTTTCCTTCAGATATTATCAAAATCTTTCCACTTCACAATCATTTGCCATAGGTTTCCCTTTGACAAGTAGATTGCTAGAAAAGTTCATACATAGGAAGACACAACCATAAGCTCTCTTTATCACTGGCCAGTAAATAGGTTAGTAAAGTTATTTTTTTTATTAGATTTGTTTTCTTTTCTTTCTTTTGTGAATGTAAATCATGATTTATAAGTTTAGGTGATTTGCTTATGTAAACTGAAGATTTTCATTATTTACATTCATACTTCTTCTTTTTTTTTCCAAAAGGAGGTGTGGTGCCTTATAATAGATGACTAGGGTATCTCTTGTCTTGAAAAAATGAAGAGAATGATGCCACAATTGCTCTATCCTTGCCACAACAGTGAAACACAGAGTGCCCTTTAATGGTATTGACCATTTATGAAGTGGAAATGAACCAAAGAAAAGATAATGGGTCAAAGCCCATTATCATAGACCCAAATCCTATATAGGATGGTTAAGGCTACTTCTCAAAGACCATGATAACCCACCAATTAATATAGGCATGACTCCCTCAACAACATGACTTACCTTTCTTAATTTATAAACTCTTTATTGATAATATGTGATGTTTGTCCATCTAACATCTGTTAAATTCCGTCCCCTGAACGATATGCCACTATAGTGCAACATGAGTCTTAATCATACCAAATATGTGCAACATGAGTCATATTCATACGAAATACCTCGACAAATGATAAACTTCTATCCAAATGCGATTATAAAGTCTTTGTAAACCTCTGAAGCATTCATCTTCTTATCGACCATCGTTAGCCATCCACATTCCACACTCCCAATCTCTTTGCTTCGATCTTCATCCAAATCACTCTGCTCCTCATCGTCATTACTCGTACCCTGCTCCTCTTCCTCGCTCATGCCGCCATGGGAGCAATATACATGTATATTGCTATGCATGGACTCTTTGAACAAATGCGAGTCTTCTGTCCACATGAATATGTGTAAGCTTCTTCCACCTCTGTTTCAATGGAAGGTTGAGTACTTAAGCTCTGAATCACCATCATTACTCGGATTAAATGTTACATGCAACTGAAAATCCCTGCACGCATGGTTGGTGATGAAGAACATCAATATTTCACCATGTGATTGGATATTCTCTAGCTCCAAATGAGAGACGATATCGAGAATTTTAAGATCAAACTTATGAGCAATCCATAGTGCTATCACTCCAGGAAACTCTCCTAGGTTGTATCTCAGAGATGCCTCGTAACTTAACTAATCTTGCAATGGTTCACTCAATGAAGGGTAATGTTTGGATCAAGATGAATATCTAGCTCACCGGATTGTATCCTCAAGACAGTCTAGGTATATTCAATTAGTACAAGGCCTTCAAGAGATATTATTAGATACGTTGTGAATCAAATGGATAAAGAAACTAATCTGTTAACTAGAACATATATAAAAAAATATATATGATGGGTCAACAAACTAACA
>ML825022.1:13619-36122 GCA_009831015.1 Picea engelmannii
GTGATTTCTCCATATTTATGTGCCAATGTGTTTATCTGATGTTGTTGTTGCTTTATATGTTTAAAATTTTGAAAAAAATGAATATATTTTGTATTTTTTAATGTTTGTCGTGGTTTTCCGATTTTTTGCCAACTTTTGCCGAATCGATTTTTTCCAGACCCTCGCCGACTTTTTGCCGATGCCGACTTTTTCAACACTGGTTTCTATCATTAGAGTGAGCCTGGATGGGGGTGGATTTTTCATTGTTCCCAAAGCATTGAGCCTTTAGGATGGATAGTTTGAGGAGACATAGGAGTGTCTTGAGTTATCTTATGTCTTGTCTCCTCATCTCTTATCATTGAGTCCTATGTTTTGAGTCAGTCATCTCCCCCCCCCATCAAGCATAGGGATATGGTACTTGGTTCTTTCATCTTGATCTTCTTGAGTTATCACTTCGCACTGAGGGAAGAGAGACATCATTGCTCTTCTTTTCAGCAGGTCATCTTGTATCAACTTCGACACATCATCTACAGATGACCCAGAAGTAAAACACCTTGGTAGCCATTAACCTCATTGGTGGTTATTTCGCATCCAACAAGGTTGAGCATCATTGGGCCTCAATTGGATAATCCTTGTCACTGTTCGACTTCAGAACATCTTTTCACGGTGTCAGGTTGTGCTCGTACCTTAGGACCCATTGACATTATTGGTGGTGTTCCTTCGCACTTCACAGGTGATTACATTATTGACATCTGATGAAGTGACTCTCTCCCTTGTGTCGACATCATCACATTTACCACGAAGAGGAGGGTACATTATTCGGTGGTAGCAGATAGAGGATTTGGATGAGGACCCTTGGTTTTCAGTTTTCAGTGCAAGATTATATACTTTGACTCCATGGCCCATTGGACAGGCTTTGGTACTGTTGACCGCCTCTCCAACACAGGTGGTCAACTCCATGTGCCATGAAGAGATGCATCATCAAATGCAAATTTGTCGAGGACTTTGGTTCTACAGGGCATGTTTGGCCCCAGCACTTCTTTTTGTAATTGGAATTTACGCACACCTGTGTGGGTCAATAATGTAATAGGCCTGCATGAGTCATGTTTAGGTCAGTTACCTTGGGATCAGTTCACTGGGAGAGTTCCTTTCACCGAGGGTTTTTTATCCTCAGGTTATCAATTGGGCTTTTCAACCTTATTGATTTCCCTTGAGTTTTTCCCTCACACTTGCAATAATTCCTCCAAAGTGGTGAACGGCATTCTAGTGGGCTTATCTTTTGGTAACTATTATAGGGAATCATTGTAAATGACCATGCAAGACACCTTAGAAAGTTTCACGGAATTCCGTAGAGTCTAGTATAGTTTTTTTAATTAATTAATTTTTAATTAAATTTCCCTAAGTTTGGAGGTTTAATTATTTAATTAATTAATAATTTTTGAGCAATAATTGTAAAAACTAGGTCCTTGGACTTTTGAAAGGGGTATTTGTGCTCAAAAGAAATGGAATAGCACCCCCCACATCCATGGACCAAGTTTCAGCTCAGTCAGACAACTTTAGACATGGTTTTGTCCACCCGGAGTGTCAATCAGTCTAAAACAACAATTTTAATTGCTAAAGTCCAAACATGGCAAAAATGTAAAAATTGTAATAATGAGTTAGAGGATGTAAAATGATGGAATAAAGGTTAGAGAGAGAGCCCCTAAGCATAACATAACCCTCCCAACGTTTTCCAACCTATTCTAACCCTTTACACGTTCTCTTTACCCAAAAGTTACACCCCCCTAGGGGGATTGACGTTTTTCCTTGGTGGAGTACGTTGTGACTTAGATGGACCCCCCTCTCTTGTGCTTTTCCTCCCTTTAGCCTCCACATCACCTCTTAAGGTGATCCCACTCCCCTTTCCTCATTAATTCATCCCCTTTCTTTGCCTTTCCCCCATGTGGTGCGCCCTCCAAGAGGAGTTACACCCCCCTCCATCTAGAAACTCCACAAATAATTTTTTAAAAAATTATTTGAGACCTCTCATCTTCCTTGGCATCAATCCCAAGGCCTCCCACACCTCTTTGCTTGATCCCAACACCTCCCACATTTTTCTACACCCTAGATCTAGCTTTCAAACCCTAGATGGTACGCCCTAGCCTTGAGATCTACTCATTTGCTTGGTGGTGGACACTTGGCATAGATCCAAGAGAGGTAGGTTTGCCTCTCCAAGTATAAATAGGTCTCTTTCCTCACTCCCAACTCACCATATCTTGAGCTATTGTTATGCTACTTGATTTTTCACTCTCTCTCTCTCTATTCCATTCATTTTCATTCTTCTTCTCTTAGGGTTTTGGAGCAAGTATTTCTCCAAGATCTTTTTTCTTGATGCAATAATAAAAGAAGCTTTGGAGGATTTTGGGAAGAGCTATAAGTATTTTGGTTCTTACAAACACATGAGGTAAAGTTGTTTCAATTTGATATGATGGTTGCATGAATGATCTTAGGTAAAGTATTTTATTTGAGTAGATCTTTCAAAGAGTAGTCTTGTAGATCTATATATGTGGTTAGCTAGATAGGGTGCAAGTATTTCACTTTATTAGTTTAACCCTCCATATTATCCATTGTATGCATGCTATTGTGTTAGGTTTTGCAGGTTGAACTTCAAGGGTTTCATTAGGGTGCCTCTTGGAAGAGTCTCCCTTTGAGATTTTCATACACTCCAAGCAATCTTGTTTTATTGCTCTTTCTCTATATATTTCTGTTGCAATCCATATTTCGGCTAGCATAATATAGTTGTATGATCATCATAATATAAAAAATTTCATAAAATTTTTGAAGAAAAATTTTTGCCCTAAAAGGGCAACAGTTTTTCTTCATTGGTATAGTTGTGTGTAACATTTCCAGCAAGCATAGCTTGCTGGTTTTTGCAGGTTCAGATCTGGTTGAGAGGGGTTTTGGCTACCCAAAGGCATCCACACAACACTCAAAGACCCCCAAAGGGATTGATAGTTATTTCTCAACCTTCCTCCTTCAATTTCTTAGTGGTTTCCTTCACTTTTTCTCCCTTTTGCTTGCTTGTAGTGGCTCATAGTTGTGGGAGAAGGAGTGGTACGGCCTCCTCCCACGTGTGAGCCTTGGGATAGTTAGGGTTTAGTTTAGATCTTGCTCCTTTCTTGCCTTTTTGCCTCTTTCTTGCTAGGACGTGAGGGTTTGTGAGATAAAGGGTATCTCCCAAAACCCTAGGACGTGGGGTTAGGGTTTGTTTGTTTCCTTCTTGGTTTGCTTGTTTGTCTTTTCCCTTTGCTTGCTTCTTGTTTGTTTCTTGGTTTGCTTGCCTCTCTTTTGTTTCCTCTTCTTGGCTTGCTTGTTTCTCTCCTTTCTCAATAACCTCTAATTAAGCAAGCTAATTTAATTGCCTACCTATTTTGGAGAGGAATACCCAAAAAGGTTAGGTTAGGGTTTTAATTTATGGTTAATGATCTAAATGCTTAATGTTATAATATTCTAGATCTAGATCTAATACACTTTATAATTCCCTAGCTTAAGCCTATTGGGCACCTAAATCAACTTAATTAGAATTCATGCATGCTTAGATCACTACAAGTGCTTATATTTATGTTTTATGCTTAGATCTATAATCTTTGATGTTTAGATGCTTCAACAAGTAGATGGTGTTATTTTTCATTGATGCTACACACTTGAAGTAACTTGTTGATAAGTAGGCACATCTAAATCTTTTTCTCTTTCACACTAAATGCTCTTATCTAAATGTTATTGAACATGATATAAGTGTGATTGCATATCTTCTATTGGGTGGCAAGTTGTTCTTGCCTTTGCTATTCTTTCAAGCTATCTAATTGTGCAATCTAGTGACATATGCATGTGTTAATGCTCTTAAATTTTTAACTAAATCAACACATCTTTAAGGCTGAAGTGAGTTTCGGCCAAGTCACTAAATCACCATTAAAAAGTGTCATAAAACTCTTAAAACACTCCTAAACACTCCTAAAAGCCTACCTAACTTATATATAAACTTAATAGACTCTTTAGGGTACCTTAGACCACCATCTAAAACGAGACTTGAGGAAAACAACGGAGGGTGTAGGCAGGGGACTGTCTCACGGCGCATAGGATGTGTCCTCTCCGGGAATTACTCTTGTCTTAGGGCTGACCTGCGAAGCTAGGGTGGCAACACTTATTGAGCATCCAGCAGTTATTTGGCAATAGGAGGAGGAGGCTTTGGTGAAAACTTAATAAAATTTGATAACCTTAAGAAAGCTTAACAATTCAACCCTGGATCTAAATTTCTAAATACTTGTGGGTTTAATAATTAAGAGTGGTTGATCTTCATCCTTGATACTTGCGCTTAACCTTATAAATCTTTTTCTTGATGTATTGATGATAATGATCTTGACGCTTTGATGACAATGTTATATGATGCTTTAATCTTTTTATATCCTGGACAAACACAATATAAGTAAAGTGGTTAGCTTGTTATTGTACTCTGGCTTTCTTTGAATTGTAAATCTTGTGTCTAATATTTATTTGATCAAGTTATTCTTTTGTAAGTAATATTGTAATCTATTTGTAACAAACAACCCTTTAACTTAGTTGACCCCTTGCCCAATCTTAGGCACTAGTCTTAGTTGCCCTAGGAAAGGTCTTGCTTAACATACTAACCCTTGCATCTTGCAGTGTTGCTTGTGCATCTTAGGTTAGAATCCTCCCAAGCTTTAACGAATTAAAACTAACTCCTAGAACTTAACTCTAAAACTAATCTAGAAACTAGGGACTACCCCGCTTGGCTTCCCTAGGAGTGAGCCTAGACAAAAGAGGTTTCGATCAAAGTGACAGCGTGGGTTGTGAACCTAGGCATTGTGCCTCCAAGGACACACTAAGTGAGTCAGACTTAGCTCACGTTTGCAAGTGTGTATTAGGACGGCAACAGGTACCATAAGTCAGCTTAGAGTTTTTTCTTCATCAGCTTACAAGGCCTCTTCTCCTTCCACACAATTACAGGGGTATTCTTGGTACACATTTTTTCAGTTCTCACAGGGCATCAGTTTGGTTGTATGTCAACAAAGATTCTTATGGTTCTCGACATCCCACGGGGGAATCCCGTCCCCTTGAGTCGCCATTGTTAACCCCTAGATTTTCACCCTTGAAAATCTTGAGGGTTAAGAGCCAGCATGCAACATTTTGGCCAACATACTGAGATTTCCCCAGAGTTTAGCATTTATGTTGAATAGGAGGTTGTTTCCCATCAGAGGTAGGTAAATGATCGGTACATGGTTGTTTGGTTCAAAGTTAGAGTTGACTTGGTTTCTATGCATTTTGAGAGAGATGTCTACATAAAATAGGGGTTGCTATTTTTTAGGAGACATGGTTTGAGTGGGTCTCTTGACAATTTGGAGTAGTTCTGAGCATACAGTATGAGTCCTTGCATGATTCTAGTCCTGATGACACTTTTCCGGGCGACATACAAGAACTTTATTTTTAGTAGATTTTTCTCTCGGCCAAAAATTTAGATTCGGAGAGCGCAGTACTGATCCTTGAGACATTCAAAATCTTTTGGACCTTTTCCGAGATGATGTGGCCCAGATTACTATTTTTAGCAGGTTGAGCACCAGGGCTCGCATGTCGATTCTGATTGCAAATTCGGATTCCTTGCGGAAAATTGAATTCAATGAGTATAATATCATGGACATGCGAGGAATTTCTATTTTTAACAGTGTCTATTTTTTGTGCTCGCCCAGTCATGTCGAGCATTTGTGGAAAGTTTGGGTCAGTTTCGACAAGTTTCAAAATTTTGGGACCAGATGGATATTTTTAACAGTTGTTATATTTAGCAGGTCCAGTCATCATCCATGCAGTGCCAAGTGGCATCCTCAGAGGTCAACATGTGGCAGCTCTACGAAATGATGTGGCATCCACCTAAGCTAGGGCACATATTTCCAAATATTCAAGCATGTGATAATTAATTAATGATGGGAGAAGGGGTCGCATGAGTTTAGCCGTATAGTCTCCCTCATGCTTGAGTTAAACTGAACTACACTCATGTGGCAACTAAATATATCCTTCACCTACCCCCTCACTCCAGTTGACTTGGGCACTTTTCTCACTCTCACTTAACTCGCCACTCACTCCATTCATGCATCCTTAAACTAGTATGGCGCACTCATTATCCTCTCTCCATGCATGTTATTAGCAAAACGATGGGCTTGGAAAAAATTGCATTTGCAAACGAAGGTGCCACACACCCTCTACAAAGGCACCCATGAATGAGACACTACAACCCCTTGTATGTCATGAACCCCATGCCCATTGAGTCCTGATCCTTAACCACTACATCCACTTTACATGGCTTAGAGAGGGATCTCTTGGAAACACTCCTTAACCTAGGGCAAGATCTACCCAATAGGACACCTCGTCAACCCTCCCATATCCAAGCTTGGCAAGTCACATAATGTCTTTGAGCACTTAATTGTTTGACAGGGTAATCTTTGATGCACATGCTTAGGTGGCTCATTTATTGACTTGATTTACTTATCATGATATTTTGACTTGAGATCCTTGGAGGGCGTGCTTATTTGTCTTCGCAGGACCTACTTGGTGAACAGTTTTGGAGGAACAAGCCTAGCTTGGGCTTCCATGGGGTTTGAAGCCCACAGGTGGATGCCAAGGGCCCGCATGTCGAATGAGAGAGACATACCTTCGGAGCCCTAGAAGACATTGTGGACGACATAACCTAGACCTCACATGCCAAACGTTTTGCCTAGGAGAGGAAAAACGTCACCTTTGCAGGCATGACGTCATCTAGGAGGGATAGGATTTGGTGGTGAGGTTATCATTCATTGGCACAAGGACGTTTTGAGGACAATGAGGCTTTGACCATGAAGAAAATGACTTGGATGATTGACATGTGGCTTTGGGAAGCCTAACTACACTCCTCCAACACCAACGACTTGCTCCTAGTGTCAAAACATCTCCTAAAGGGGTGACGTCACCTTAAGTTAGGGTTTCTTTTTGTGTAAAAGTAAATTCTAAGTGAATTGTTTAATATTATTTGTGTAAAGGGGTAAGATTATGGTTGTTGATCTTGACCCCTAGTCTTGTGGTTTAGCCTAAAATTATGTGGACAAACTATTTTGGAGACATTTTGTATAAATAGAGATCATAAGATCTCATTTCAAAACATAACTCTCCCATTTGGAGAAGCATTGGACTGAAATTTTCGCTATCTTTGGCTAGTTCTCTCTCTTGTGCTCTTGTATATGGCTATTTCTTGGATATTTGTTTGATGGAAGTGATGCGCTAGCCTTGGAAGGCTTCTTTCTAGCTATTGTGGTGGTTTGTCTTAGCTTTTTCCTTGAATTGGTAAGGTCTTTTTACATTATGCTATCATTTGTTATTCAAGTCAAGGTTATTTGCTAGAGCTAGGTGGGAAGTATAAGGGCATACACCCCCACCTTAGTCTCCATCACTTTATGCTTACATGTTATTGGTTTAACAAGGGTTTGCTAAGAGAAGTATAAGGGCATACACCCTCTTATTAGCCTAAACCCTAGCTAGAGATACTTGCCTTGGGGAGTAAGAGGATTTACACCCCCAAGGAGATAGTACCTCTAGATCTTTCTTTGCTTGACTCCATTAACCCAATTATTGAAGGCACCAGTCATTTCCTTGTTGCATGGGAGAAGTAAATCGTTGCCTTAGTAAATGTACAAATTTCAAGTTTTAAAGTTGTCTCTTGGGAAAGGTGTTCCTTGAGCCTTTGGCTCCCTTGCCTCATTGAGGCATCCCCTTTCAACCACAACTTCTTGTTGTTGTTACAAAACCAACCTACATCCATTAGGGATGCAGAAAACTAACCTTCTAACGTTTAATAACTCCTAAACTAACCCTAGGATTTAGCCCTAACTTTACCGTAACTCTCTACTAAGCCTAGCGCACCTATTGGGCTAGTTAGAGTGGTTTCTTGTGGCTGATTTTTCTGCTGTTATGCTTGGTTTGCTACAGCCATAAGGCTGATAAATTCACTGCAGAAACCTTATGTTTCAGCCTTTCCTTTTGTGCTAAAGTTATTGCTTAATCATTGGTGAGTTGAGCTAGCTTTCACTAGCTTGCCTCTTGTCTATTTTATCATATGCTTAGCACTTACTGCAGCATTTGCTATCTCTATTGAGCTAATATATATCATTTATTTTTCCTGCAATTAGGGACAGCAAGCTTAACTTGCTTTTCCAGCTAACATATTACATTATATGCATTGTTTTCCTTGTGTCTCGGATAGGTATTCACACTTGGCAGGTCACTCAACTCATTTGGCAACCCTTGAACCTTCCCAAGACTCTTATCCAAGTTTTTCCTTCCATATAGAATTGACCTCTAGGGACATCCACTCATGCTTATCACTTTCCATTTCAATTCCCCCACTTTCCGTTTCAATTCCCCTTAGGGTCACCGGGATTCCTCCCTTGAGGTGACTACCTCAGCTCTAAAGTGATGGGAACACCTGCCTAAGGTGACAGTGGGTAGGTGCTCTCTTAGTTGTCGCAATTGGTGGTTGGGTTAGGCTTTGTCCAACCTACAACTTGTGTGAAAACAAGTAGAATGGCCAATTCCCAAAACCTTAAAAAATCTCAGAGAATTCTTAGGATTGACAGGATATTATCGCAAGTTTGTCAAGAACTATGGTCAAATAGCAACACCTCTAACATCATTATTGAAAAAGGATGTTTTTTCTTGGACTCAAGAAGCAACCCAAGCTTTTGAAAAACTTAAGGAGGCCATGTGTAGGACTCATGTATTTGTGTAGTTTTAATGCAAGAAGGAAGACCCCTTGCCTTTGAAAGCCGCCAACTTAAAAGAAAGAACTTACTCAAACCCATTTATGAGAACGAAATGTTCACTATACTACATGAAATTAAGCAACGGTGCCCATACCTAATAGGAAAACACCTCAAGATAAAAGCAGATCATGATAGTATGAAGTACTTCTTGGAAAAACATTTATCTTTAGAAAAGTAACAAAAATTGGTCACAAAGATGCTAGGTCGTGACTTTGAAATTATCTACAAAATAGGGAAAGAGAATGTGGTGGCAGATGCACTTTCAAGAAAAGAAGAGGACACTAGGCCTTGCTTTGCGTTATTTCCATTCTACAAGTTGACTGGGTGAAAGAAGAAAAAATAGAATGGTAGCACCACTAGATTACATGGAAGCTCATTTAGCAACTACAACAAGACCCTAGTGCATTAGCAAAATTTGTGTGGACTAGTGTAAGGATCGCCAATATTTATATAAGAAATCCCAACTCAAATAGAAAATCCTTTCTAAATTGCACACTTCTCCTATAGGTGGACACTTGGGATTTCTAGAAACTCATCACAGGACCAAAAAAGATTTTTTTTAGGAAGGTCTTAAAACTAATGTTCAAAAGCTATTGGCAAAGTATTTGGTTTGCCAACGGAACAAAGGAGAAGAGACAATCAAGACCCCAAGTATTCTACAACCGTTATCCATACCAAGTCAGCTTTGGGAAGAGTTCTCGATAAATTTTATCACAGATCTATCGAAGTATGAAGAGAAGAATGTCATCATGGTGGTGGTGGATCAACTCACAAACTATGCCCATTTTTTCTCACTTTCTCGTCCTTTTAAAGCAAGTACGGTAGTTGTAGCATTCACAGAAGCAATACAAAAGCTACATGGAAACCTCAAGATTATTGTAAGTGACAAAAATCCAATTTTTACTAGTAATTTTGGACTGATTTGTTTTCTTGTTTGGATACTCAACCAACTCACAACTCCTCTTACCATCCCCAATATGATGGGCAAACTAAGATTGTGAATAAATGTCTAGAAGGTTATCTTTCTCACTTTGTATCACATAGATAGTTACAATGGGTCAAGCAATTAGCTTTGGTAAAATGGTGGTGCAACACTTCTTTCCATACTTCATCCAAAATGTTCTCGTTTATGGCATTCTATGGGTATCGTCCTCCATCCATCACATCACCCTTGAGAAGGAAACCTACGGTTCAAGCAATGAAGAATAACGTCCAGCACCAATAAGAGGTTCTCCGACTATTGAATAGCTTGGCTATAGCACAAAACATGATGAAACAATAAGTAGATCAACATTGCAATGAAAGGCAGTTTGACATGAGGATTGGGTATTTATGAGGATGCAACCATACAAATAGATGTCCCTCAAACAACAAAAGAAGGACAATAAATTAGCACCCAAGTACTATGGTCCCTATAAGGTATTGCAAAGGATTGGCATTATGGCTTGTTATCTCGCAATCTATACTTGCCCAAAGCCTAAAGGCAAGTAAGATTAGATTGACATAACACGAAGGTAGCCCTATCACTGTCACCCCAATAGGGTACCTCTTTCTCTTTAGGAGTAGGAAAACCTCACTCCAAAGGAGATGTCCCAGGACCTAGATGGTTGATGAAAGGCAGAAAGACACGGTGAATGTTAATTTTAGAGCAGCTATTAAGTTTCTTTTCAATTTACTAGACAATAATAGCATATGCAGGATCACTGAGAGAAACACAATCACAAGATACACAGCATTTATCCTGGGCAACCCTCATGGGGGAGAAAACCCAGCAAAAACTTCCTTAATATAGATAGCCAATACAATGCCAAGACAATAAACCAAAACACTAGAGAATATCCAACACTGAGCAATGTGCCTCTCTCTTCCTTCTTCCGGCAACTGGCAACTGCAGCTTCCTTCAAACTTGCGCACTAGATGAGTGAGTTGAGTGAGTGAGCTAATGAGGCACTAGCCTCTCTTATTTATATTGGTTGGCAGGTGCTAGGGAGGTGTCTCTTCACTAGGCAGGGCCGACCTCTTCACTGAGTGGCTAAAACAACTTTAATTAGGCATGGAGGTCAGCTTCTTAATTAGCATGATATAATTAGGGTTTGACCAATCCACAAAAGGGGATTTAGTCATTTACAAAGCCCGACATGATCAATCCACAAAAGGGGATTAATCTAATTAATAATAACTCAATAATAAATAGAATACTCTTTGAAGTTACAATATTTCAACACTCCCCCTTAACAAGAAGGGTATTCTACAACATCATCAGGAGAGAGAGAGGGCAGCAACATCAACAGCATCTGGAACACTCACTGGCATATCTATAAATCATCGAAAGTTTTTCTCATCATCAATATCATCATCCACAGCAAGGAGCTGGAATGGCATCATCAACATCAATTAGTACATCATCATCCTCAATAACAGCACGAGGTTGATACAATATCAACAACAACATCATCATCACAGCACAAAGGCTGGAGCAACAACAACATCAAAGCACGAAGGTTGGAGCAACATCATCATCACAGCACGAAGGTTGGAACAACATCATCATAGCACGAAGGTTGGAGCAACAACATCATCATCATCATGGGGCAACGGAATGAGGCAGGTGTTACAACATTCTGTGGTACTCTGACAATCCCTAAGGAGCTACCCAGGAATCATAAGATTCCCTAGGATATAAAATCCTAACGGAGCTACCACGTGGTACTCTGAAAGACTGTCCTTACCGGACCTTCGAGATCTTCCCGGGAATCATAAGATTCCCTAAGATTATAAAAATACTAACGGAGCTACCACTACTAACCACAGCTAGCATATACATGCACAGGTACTCTGACAGACCGTCCTTACAGGACCTTCGGGATCTGTCCAAGGATGATCAGTCCCCTAGGATATAAAATCCTAACTAAGCTACCCACTGTTGGTTAGGATACCATAGTATCATCAGCATCACTCCCCTTTCGAGGGAGGTCCTTTCGAACTATACCAAGCTTGTCTCGAAAGTGTTCAAACTTTACACGAGACAGAGGCTTGGTCAACACATCTACAACCTGCTCATTTGTGCCAACATATTGGAGCTTTATGGCTCCCCTCTGCACCATATCACGAATGTAGTGATACTGGATTTCTATGTGCTTCGACTTGTCATGGAACACAGGGTTCTTTGTCATCTTTATGCAGCTTTGGTTATCACATAGATCACGGTTGCTTCTATCTCCAGATCAAATAGACATGTCCACAACTTTCGTAGTCATACGGCTTCGCAACTGGCGGAACATGCAACAATGTATTCCGCTTCTAGTGTGATGAGAGCAATACTAGATTGCTTCCTACTCTGCCATGAAGTCATGGCTGACCCCAGACTGAAACAACATCCTGAAGTGTTATTTTTGTTAGAAACACTTCCAGCCCAGTCTAAATCGGTATAACCAATCAGTCTGAAGTCTTGATCTCCATTGTAGCAGAGACCAAAGTCCAACGTACCCTTAAGGTATCTCATCACATGTTTTGCAGCAACAAGGTGAACACGTTTGGGCTCTACCAGATACTGATTCAAGGTATTCACAGCAAAACATATATATGGCCTGGTATTCGTCAGATACATCAATGATCCAATGATCTGTCTGTACAGAGTAGCATCAACCAATTATGACGAACTATCAACCAGGAGCTTCAACTTTGTTTCCATGGGTGTATTCATGGATTTACACTCCAACATATCAAACCTCTTCAGTATTTCAACTGCATACTTCCCTTGGTTAAGGAAGATCTTCTCTGGGCTCTGTCAAACCTCAAGGCCTAAGAAATAGTGCATTAGGCCTAGGTCTTTGTTAGAGTCAGCTTTACTCTTGGTAAAGCCCAAGCTCGTCAAAAAACTATCAATTCTTCCATACCAAGCTCTAGGAGCTTCAATCCGTATAGAGCCTTCTTCAACCTGCAGACATGAGTCTTTTTGTCTTCAACTTCAAACCCTTGGGGTTGTTCTATATACACTTCTTCAATGACACCATTCAAGAAGGTTGTTTTCACATCCATCTGGTGTAACTTCCACTTCATCTTAGCTGCAAGGGCTATGATGGTTCTAATAGAAGTGTATCTGGCTACAGGAGCAAACGTTTCTTCATAATCAATGCCTTCCTTTTGAGAAAATCCACGAGCTACAAACCTTGCTTTATATTTCTCAATACTTCCATCAGCAGCATGTTTTATCTTGTATAGCCATTTGGAAGATACCACATCTTTGCTCTTCGGTCTGGGAACTATTTCCCACACATCATTCTTTATAATGGATTGGTATTATTTTGTCATGGCATCTGCCCATTCTTTCTTCTGAATGGCTTCTTCGAAGCAAGTAGGCTCCTTCTCTATGAGATCACACATCAAATCCATATAACTGGAAAATGGCTTAGGTTTCTTGACTTTTCTCATGGTCCCTTCTGGGGCACCATACTTCTCTCCATCTTGAATTAGTTCCCTCCCCCAAGTTGGATTTCTCTTGTGAAAGATCGTCATTTGGGGAGGTTCTTGATATTCTATCATGTCATGATCTTCTGGAATCTCTTCATCAGGGGAAACTGTGACTTCCCTCATTGGTTCTGCAACTCTAGGAGCTATAGGTTCTACTTCATATACTTCTTCAAGCTGGCATCTCCTTGATTTCTTGAATGTTGCATCTTCATCAAAGGTTACATCTCTACTGATATCAATATGATGGTAACTTGGTATGTAAATTCTTAAGGCCTTAGAGACCTCACAGTATCCAACAAATATTCCCTTCTTTCCTGAAGGGTCCAACTTGGTTCTTTTCTCTTTCGGAATGTGTACAAACACTGGACAGCCAAATATTTTGAGATGGCTTACTTTTGGCTTCTTTCTGGAGAACATTTCTTCAGGGGTTTTGCACCCAAGTGCACTATGGGATAATTTGTTTTGTACATACACTGTTGTTCTTGCTGCTTCTGCCCATAAGTGCATTGGAAGATCTTGATCATGGATCATGGTCTTCACTGCTTCCATTATAGTTCTGCTCTTTCTTTCTACTACACCATTTTGCTGAGGATTGTAGGGAGTGGTGAGTTCCCTCTTAATCCTGGCATCTCTGCAAATGCTTACAAACTCTTTTGAGGTGTATTCTCCTCCATTATCTGACCTGAGAATCTTAATTTTTCTTTCTGAGAGATTATCTATCAAGGCTTTAAATTCCTTGAATTTTCCAAACACTTCAACTTTTGATTTCATGAAGTAAAACCAAGTCTTGCGAGAATAGTCATCAATAAATGATACATAGTATACATACCCACTAAGAGAGGTGGATGGCATTGGGCCACATACATCTGAGTGGTTGAGTTCCAAGGCTCCTTCTGCTTTATTGTCGCTATTCGGGAAAGGATTCTTGATGTTCTTTCCTTGTGCACATCCCTTGCACACACCTTCATGGTCAACCTTGAAATCTGGTAGACCTATAACTCCCTTGCTTACATATGGTAAGGCCTTGTAGTTGATGTGAGCTAATCTTCTATGCCAAAGTTCACATGGACTCTCAGTGGAGTAAATCAAGGCTACATATGAGTGACCTTTTAATTTGTATAGGCCACCTTCTTATGTTCCAATAACAATTGCATCTTCTATGGTTTTTCCTTTAGGCCACATAAGGACTTCACCATCTATGAATGCAACCTTGAAGCCTTTCTTATCTAAAGCTGAGATAGAAAGCAAATTCTTCATCAAACCTGGTACATATAGTACATCCTTCATCTTCATTGGGTTCCATGAATCAAGTTTGTAATTGGACTCTCCCACTCCTTTGATAGGGTATTGGTAATCATCTCCAAGTGTAACTTTCTGGGGAAAGTTCTTTTTTGTAAGGCTAGAGAGAATGTTTCTCTAACATGTCATGTGCTTGGAAGCACCACTGTCTATGAGCCAAGTATCCTCATCAGGTGACACTGATCCTGAGAGAGCAAAGATTCAAACATAGTCTTCAATCTTTTCTTTAATCATCTTTGTGGGTGGCTCTTCATCTTCAACTGCATGGGCATGGTGCCTTTTGTTTCTCTTCTTGTATTCTTCTCTTCTAGTTGGACAATTCTTAGCAATATGTCCAATCTTGTCACAATGGTAACATTGGGAGGATGAGAAATCCTTTTCTCTTCTTTGACCTTTCTGAAACTTCTGGAATCTCCTTGGAGGGTGAGATTCTTTATGGATGAATCTATTTGGGGAATGAGACTCCTTATTTAGATGGGTCTCCTTCTTGAAGTGAGACCTTCTCTTTCCTCCTTTAGCATGAGCAACTAGAGCTTGATCTTCATCCCTTAATAGTACTGCTTCTCAATTAGCTACTCTTGCTTCTTCTTGAACACATTCTTCCCAAAGACTGTCAAATTGAAGTTTTTCCTTTCTGGCACAAATGGTTTGGATGAATGCATCCCAAGGTCTTCTGAGACCATTAAGAGTTGTCATTATGAGTTCATCTTCATCTAGGGTATCTCCAATTGCTTCTAGTTGTTCCTTGAATTGAGAGATTCTAGAGAAATATTCATGAACTGTTTCTCCTTTCTGCATCTTTGTATTCTTGATTTGAGTTCTCAAGTTCATCTTCCAGTTAATGTTTCTTCCTTCATACAATCTAGTTAGGGCATCAAACATTTCTTTTGGGGTATCTTTAGATGCCACTTAAGGGATCAAGTGATCTTTGATAGAGTCTGCAATGATTCTTTTGGCCCTAACCATGTCCTTCTGGTACTTTGCTTTAGTTGTAGCATCTACAGGTTCTGGTACATTTTCTTTGATGAATCTTTCTAGGTCATTCTCTTCAAGAATGAGTGCAATCCTATACTTCCAGGCACGAAAGTTATCCACACCTTCTAACTTGTCAACAAGCTTGGTGCTTGCAGACATCTTGACCTAGAGCTAGGAAAAATGACCAAAAAATGAAAGTGCTCGGAATTTAGATTTGAACTTACGAGGAGGTGCGCTTGGCTGAGGCGAGTAGCCTGGTGCAGACGGTTTTCTAAAAATCTAATTTTTACCCCTTCAAACTGAGCTTGCGCAAATCTGGACTGGTACTTCTGGTACTGGTTCTGGTTTCCTGGTTTTCTAGTACCCGTGAAAACTAGGGTTTCACTTTTCGAGAGTTTTGTCCATTGAAAAGGTGCGCTCAAGCTTCCGATGAGTTCGTTGGGCTAGGGCGCACTTCCCTATAAGTTTTTAGGATGAAATTCCTCTTCAACAAAAAGACCTAATTTTCTTGTACGACAACAGTGATGTTTTTGCTTATCCAGTGAAAGGTGCTCTCTTCAGCTTAGCTCTGATCCCATGTTAATTTTAAAGCAGCTATTAAGTTTCTTTTCAATTTACTAGACAATAATAGCATATGCAGGATCACTAAGAAAAACACAATCACAAGATACACATCATTTACCCTGGGAAACCCTCATGGGGGAGAAAACCCAGCAAAAACTTCCTTAATATAGATAGCCAATACAATGCCAAGACAATAAACCAAAACACTAGAGAATATCCAACACTGAGCAATGCGCCTCTCTCCTCCTTCCGGCAACTGGCAACTGTAGCTTCCTTCAAACTTGTGTACTAGATGAGTGAGTTGAGTGAGTGAGCTAATGAGGCACTAGCCTTTCTTATTTATACTGGCTGGCAGGCGCTAGGGAGGTGTCTCTTCACTAGGCAGGGCCAACCTCTTCACTGAGTGGCTAAAACCACTTTAATTAGGCATGGGGGCCGACTTCTTAATTAGCATGATATAATTAGGGTTTGACCAATCCACAAAAGGGGATTTGGTCATTTACAAAGCCTGATATGATCAATCCACAAATGGGGATTTGGTCATTTACAAAGCCTGATATGATCAATCCACAAATGGGGATTGATCTAATTAATAATAACTCAATAATAAATAGAATACTCTTTGCAGTTACAATATTTCAACAGTGAAAGCCCACCCCTCTCTCTAGGTCATTCAACAGAAGAAGTCACTTAGGTAAAGTTTAAAGGGACAAGGGAAAGTGAAAGTGGGTTTGTATCTACCCTTTACCAATGAAACATCAAACGTCAGTAGTAACAACAATATCAACGATTATAATCAGTGACTTCTTAGACAAATTATGTGTTGCTAGAACAAGTTATATAAAAAGATGAGATTATAGCAGCAGCAATGTATCTTGAAAATTGCAAGTTATGATGATAAGACAAGATATAAGAGGGCTTGCAAACTTGATAATACTGTCACTCACGATTTTCAAGATTAACACAAGTCAATAAATGACTTAAATGGCCATCCAAACATTTATAACAACATTAATTAATGATGATGACAGCAATGGAAACCATTTCAGAAAAGTACTATAATAAAGCAATAAGACACTACTTCAATATCCAATGATTATAGTTTGCTTAGTACAAATGCTCAATGGTTTTTATGGATGATTTTAGGGCCATTGGGGGCTGCAACAGTGGCTGTAACAGCAGCTATGACAGCGATAACAGCTTCAGAATTTGCACTTTAAAAAGGCAATTAAACACACACTTTAACACTTATTGATAGTACCTTGCCTTATACAAATTCTGAGATGACTTAGATGGTTAGTAGGCTGATATAAGCTGCAAAATAATAGCTGTAGCAGTGATTATGACAGCAGCAACTTGGCTGTTAATATTTCTAGGTTAGGTTAGCAAGTTAGTTAAGGTTAGTAAAGTATCAAGTAGGGAATTGAGCTTGAAAGTTGATGATCCTTGTCAAAGGTCAAAGGAGGATGACTAGTGCCTTTCTAGGGTAATGGAGTCAAAGATGGTGGCTTCTTCTAAGGCTGCTAATTAATGATAATACACAAAAGTCTAGGAGGGAAAAAGCCTAGGAGGAGTAGCAACTTAAGTCCTCCTAAATTTTGACCTCAAGAAACAAAGTGCTAGGGTGTAGGCACTTCTAGGCCCTAGCACTTTGCTCTCCTTAGCCTTTTTATGGAGTAAAACTTATGCAACAATAACCAAATGCAAACCTCTAGAGTGCTAGCATTTTAGGGCTCTAGGGTTTCACTAGTTACTAGATCAATTTAGTGAAAGCTTGGCAAATAAAAAGTAAGAAAGTAGTAAATTAAGTTTCTTACTTCAAGCATTAAATACACCATGCTTATCACAACAAGATGTCTTATCAAACAGTAGGGGTAAAGGATGTCTTATCACAACAAGATTGTATGGGCACTAGGGATAAGTGGGTCTCCAAAATCCAAAAGTATGACTTAGAGATAAAACCCACCAAGATAGTAAAGGGACAAGGCCTGGCCCAGATGCTGACCGAGAGCAACCAAGAGGCCATGCAGTTGGGAGAAAGTGAACAAATAAATGTAATGGTCAGTGAATTAGAACATGATGAATGGTATTCTGATATCATCTATTACCTTAAGAATCTGTCATGCCCCGATCACCTAGTAGACTACAAAAGAAGGACTTTGAGACTTAAGGCCTTGGTTGGAAAGATCCCGATGTAGTTCTCCTTAGATGTGTCAACCGAGAGGAAGCTGAGAAACTGTTAAGAGAATCGCACTCTGGATTTTGTGGTTGACATTTCGCAGCTCACACTACTGCCCACAAGATCCTAAGGGCTGGATATTATTGGCCCTCACTATTTTCTAACACTCACCGATATGTCTGATCTTGCTAGCCTTGCCAGTACTTCTCTAGTAAACCTAAACTCCCAGCACAACCTTTAAAACCCGTAGTGGTAGAATCTCCCTTTCAACAATGGGGTTTGGACTTCATTGGAGAGTTTAAGGATAACTCAAGTAATGGCTACCGATGGATCCTAACAGACATGGATTATTTTACCAGGTGGGTAGAGTCTATCCCCACAAAGAAGGCCACTGAGGAAGTAGTCATGAATTTTTTGGAGGAACGGATCATAACTAGGTTTGGTGTCCCTTCCAAGATCACCACAGACAATGCCAAGGCATTTAGCTCCCATGCACTAGCAAAATTTTGTTTCAAGTATGGTATTGTCCTATCACACTCCTCCAACTACTACCCGCAGGGAAACGGGTTAGCAGAGTCCAGCAACAAGAACCTTATGAATATTATCAAGAAAGTCGTGGGGGAAAACATGAGGTCTTGGGATAGCAAAATTAAGTACGCCTTGTGGGCAGATCGGATAACAACAAAGACCTCGACAGGAAAAACCCCTTTTAAGCTAGTATATGGATTAGAAGCAAAGCTTCCTGTGAACCTCCAAATTCCCATCCTCCGTTTTTCCCAACAGTATGCTACAGATGGAAAGGCAATTCAAGGGCGAATCAACCAGTTGATAGAGTTGGATGAATCTAGAAGAAACGCTCTAAGCCAGATGGGAAGAAACCAAGAAAAGATCAAAAACACCTTCTATCACAAGGCGAAGGAAACAGACTTCACTGAGGGAGATCTCGTGTTACTATGGCATAAGAGAAGGGAAAAGCCTAGTATGCACAAGAAGTTGGATGGGCTATGGACAGGTCCTTACAAAATCATGAGTCATGCAGGTACGAACTCTTTCAATCTTGGAACCATGGAGGGAGAAACTTTGAAGCTTCCAGTGAACGCTTTGCACATCAAGCGTTACTACCCGCCAGCAACATGACAGGTAAGTGAAGGTAAGTAGGTAGGCATTTGCATTCATTGTATATACCATTGCATTTGCATGCTAGAGTAGTTTGCTTTCACGCTTGTACATATGATTGTTTTTGTTTCAGTTTTTATATATATATGAGTTGGGGTGATATCACTACCCCAAATTATTACTAATAGTTGTTATTGAGATCAAGCAGGTCACAGGTTATGCTAGAGATGTTGAGGTTCTCATGCGCTCTACGGTGAGCACATGTCCCCGAGTTGCAGCCAGATGTTATCCCCCACTTTTAGGGATAACTAGGAGATTATGTCTCGAGGCCCACAGGTCCTAGACATGGAGTACCGAGAGTCAGATCGACTTGAGCATGGCCCTGGAGGGCCCATCTTTTCTTCCTTTCAACGCCTCCACTTTGTCAAGCAGCAGCAGCATCCATCACCTCGGCTTGGTCCTATATCAGAGATGGTTCTTACTCCATGAGGTAATGAGTCTGGTATCATGGTATGTGTCACTCTAATCCTCAAAACCTTTGAATATGTGCATCTAGTTCTTTTTGTTTCTAACGGGTGCTTGGATCTTATACTTATCCACTTGACCATGTCTAGGGGGAATGACAGGATGCCCTAGTAAGCCTGCGCCCATAGGTTTTGAGTTTCCACTGGGGGGATCCATGAAGAGTCATCGTCCGTTCCCGTCATACTTACCACTTTCCATTTTACTTCCCGCTCATCCATCCCATCACATTTGTCCGAGCATTGGGTTGGCCAATCATTTAAGGGTTGCACCTTGCCTTGTGGGAAGAAGGGGCTAAAGGCCTAGAAGGTAAAAGCAAGCTAGCAAGAGATAAAAGCCTAAAATAAAACCTCGAGATGCTTCGCCCAGGGATCCCCGAGAAAGCTGTAAAAAGCTTCTCAGCAAGAAACAAGAGGGACCCATAAAAATAATAAAACAAGACCTAGTCAGAGGATAGGGGGTCTTATCACGAGCCAGCCTATTAGGTCCATGGGCACCTAGCGGTATGACACTACTATCAGTTGGTTACCACACCAGGGTAGTGGCTCTTGGTTGCATGGCCAAGAGAAAGGGGGTCTCATCATGAGCCAACCTTCTCATTTCCGTGAAAGTACTTGTGGGTAACATTGCCATCACTGGCCACCACACCAAGGCAGTGTCCCCTGATTAGCTTCTTGAAGAAAAAGCAATAAAGAATAAAGAATAAAAGGCATGAATGGGCTTGGAAACATTTGCATCCAGGACATGTGCAGCTCGCCTTCTACAAAAGCACCCATAGGTAAGCCTTGCATTTCCCTGCTATCACTGCACCCCTTGTCAGGACATCCCTTATCCACCTCACCCATCTACATGACTTAGATTTGATCTCCTCCGAAAACATCCCTTTTCCAGTGGACACTAGCCCAATAGGATGCCCTGTCACTTCCTCCAAACTGGCCTTGCAGATTTGTATAATGTCTTTGAGCATTTGACTAGGTAGAAAAGGTTTTATGCACATGTTTAACAAAATTGATGATTCGATGTGATTGACATTGCTATGATCCCCGTGACTTATGAGCCCATGGAGGGCGTATCTGTTGATGTGCAAGATCATATCCGACGGACAGGTACACATGGGGAGATGATTAGTTCGGACATCCATGGGGCTGAAGATCCCACCAAATGGATGTTGAGACCCTAGCAGGGGGCAGAGACAGAACAGAGTGTTTGCACCATGGAAGAGCAGAACGTTCCACCAGAGGCAGCTGAGCAGACCTGTACCCAGGGGGGTGATGTTGGCCTTGGAAGGCCCATGACGTCACCTATGACCTCATGTGATGTCATCCAGCGATATGGGAGTTTGGGAGGCAGTTGTGGCATGATTGGCACGTGCAGCAGCTTCCAGAGGCCCAAGAAGGGCTAACGTTTTGCTCCAGGAGGCCACATTTGCCCTAGAAAGGACTAATGTCACCCTAGAAGGGCATGACGTCCTCATTATTTGCTTGATTAAGGTTTCATTATGACATTTTAATGTAAAACAGTATTGTTTGGTAGTTTGGCCTTGTCGGCCTTTTGGTGACCTAATTTTTAATTGAGGTCGTTGCTATTGTATAAATTGAGAACTAAAACTCTTATTTTGGACATCATCTTTCACTCACACATAGTGAGGTCTGAAATTTGCGCCCTACTTTAGGGTTTTTGGCTGAAAATTGATGTGCACTTGTTGAAGGAAGCTTGTTTTGGCTATTTTTGGCATTTCTCTTGGTGGAAGGTTTACAACTAAGGTATGGCTATATGAATTCTTGGTTAAATGTAAGTGGAATTTCTGCAACACTTCTTTATTGAATGGTTATGATATTGTTTACTTGCATTTTGTTACTATAATTTGTTGGATTAAACCGTAGGTGACAAGCACATGTTGGTGTCCTTGTCTCATGTCCCTACTAAGATTAAGAACCATTTGATTTGCTAAAGTTAGATAGAGCCTTGTCATAGCAACACTCTACCTCTACTCTTCTAGCCTAGCCGTTTTGTACTTGTTATTGAGCTAAGAAGGAGGAAAACACATCAAGGCCTAGGGTTTCTACACCTTGGTGAGCCGTTTTCCCCTAGGGTTTGATACATGAAGCCTTGCCTTAGCAACACTTCATCTTCAAACTCTCTTGTCTTTAGCCCTACCGATTTTTCCTCAAGCTAGCCGTTTTTACCTTGACAATAAACTAAAGAAGGAGGAGAAAGCACTAAGGCCTAGGGTTTCTACACCTTAGTGAGCCTTTCTCCCCTAAGGTTTCATTGTTGAGGCCTTACTGTAGCAACACCTCAACATCTAACCCGCTTGTCTTTGGATTTATCATTATCATCAGGCCCCTTCAACTTTTGCAATGATTTTTTACTCCATTTGCCCGAATAACGCAATGATCTAAGACTTCCAGTGTTGAGCACCTTGATCATACACACATCCAATACTTTGAACAACCACTAATTCTTCTAACCCTAGCTCAACAATCACTAACCCTATTGTTGTCGTCATCTATTCATGCTATAAACATCTCTATTGCAGCATTTATTTTATCTTTAAAGCAA
>ML825022.1:42093-63951 GCA_009831015.1 Picea engelmannii
ATATCCCCTGCACAAATGGTTCCCAAGACCCGGGAAGACCACTCAATGCCATGTTCACCAACTCGATGTCATCCACTTTTTCACCAATGGCTACAAGTTGGTCATGAATCTAAGTGATCCGCATAAGATAGTTGGCAATTGTGCTCGAACTAGACATCTCAACTGCTCTAAGTTGGTGCTTCAAGATCAACTTCCAGCTTGCATTCTCGCTTTGGTACAATCCTACCGAAGCATCATACATTTCTTTAGTTGTTGTCATTTTAGAGATATAAGGAATCAGATGGTCCTTTACAGAGTCCAACAAAACTGGCTTGGCCTTCACTTCTTTTGTCTTATGAGTTGTCAATCCCTGTGGATCAGTGGGACTTGCAACCACACCCTCAACATTTCCTTGAGGTCATTCTCCTCCAAGAGAAGGAGAATCTTGGCCTTCCAAACTCGGAAATTTGTTTCTCCTTCCAACCTGTCCTCAATCTTCAAAGTGCTCACCATTGTGAGCTGCCCAGAACAAGAAACAAAAATCTGCTACAACAATTATGTTGTACCTCTAATCTGCAATAGCAAATATGTCTCAAGAGACGACTCCCTCTCTTCCTTCAAAGCCTTGGCCCTGATACCATGTCAAATTTTTCATGCAACTAATTTCAGATCTAAAAATCACTTCCAAGTGAACCAAACACCAAACCCTAGTTGTTATCAGTGAACAATTTTACACTGAAATTATTGACTAAAAATTATAGCAGCGGAAACAACAAGATCATAGATAAATCATCCAAGCACTTGAGACACAAAAGAATTTGTTCTGTAAATTGTCATTTTCAGAAATTTCTGAGGGCAAAATCAGCCCTCCCAGCAACCAGAAAATCACCAAATCCGAGGACAAAAATCAATCCTCTTGAAAAACCTCAACAATCAGCAAATTACCCAAGACAAATTCCAATTTGCAAATCTGTTGTAGGTCACCTATACGGCCTGCTGACGTCAACCTATACGAACTTGTTCTTGCCCTGAAAAATCACACATGCGGACCTGTTTCTCTCCTTCACACGTGTGGACCTGTACCTGTTCTCCCACACGTGCAGACTATCACATGTGTGACTGTAGGGTATGTCCGTACAATTTTGTTCACACGTGCAAGTTGTACGATTGTCTCTCCCACACGTGCCAGCTGCACTTCTCTTCCACACGTGTGGCCCTGTTGCTCCTCTCTCCTCACACATGTGACCTTTCTTGGCTGAAATAGAAGCCTTTCTTGGCTGAAACAGAAGCCTTCCTTGACTGAAACAAAAACAGAATGTCCAAGAAACCCTAATCCAGATTTGCCAAAATTGCAGAATTTCCCTTGCTGAAATTTCCAAGCTCCTAACACAAGTGCTCACTCACTTATGCTAACCCCATAATTTCACAATCTCTCCTCTCCTTATATAGGAGTCTAATGAGTGAGTTTAGGAACCCCTTCTAAACTCAACATTAAATTAGAATATTTTATTCCTCCTTGTGGGTGTGAAGCCCTTGCACAAGCCCACAAAGCCCATCACCAAACCCATGAAGTCCCAACACAAATCGAAGGGTGTTTTCACCGAACCGAAAGAGTAGTATGGTGCCAACAAAGATTCCCACATGCTTGGCACCATGGCTACTTGTGGGAATACCTCCTAAAGCTATGCAATGTCCCCAACTAGGATGGATGGAAATATTATGTTTGTTGTCCAAATTATTGTTTTTCTTTGTGTAATTTCGTCAAACACTTCATATTAGGGTTGTTGGAAAATTCTTACAAACAATTTGCATATGCCTCAAGGTTATGAATATTGCCAAACATATCACATGCACCCATTACACAAAGAATAGAGAAGATAAACATGGCATCTTATTATGGCTTGAAAACCCAAATCACAACAATACAAAGATATTTATTGGCTGTAACAACAGTTGCTAGATCCCTCCTAAACACTCAGATCTAATGGCTACTAGGCAGCTGCAACATGTACTAACAAAAAATCAAGAAACCTGGTAATGATGCCAAAACCTCCTCAAGAAGTGACATGTCCTATTCTAGACCATCAAAACCCTCTACGATGTGGCGTCGATCTGCTCCTCAAACACCTCCTGCAACACTTCGGTCAGTCGTACCAAACAACTATGTACGTCAGATCGCAAAGGTCCTCGCGGGACGCAACTAAACAACACGTGGGGCCTCGTGACGAGGTTGGACAACTAGTGGGGCCTCGCGGGACACCCTATGCTCAACCTGCGGGGATGACTCCTAGTATGGCTTTCCCAAAACCCTCTACTGCACCTGCAAAAACCTGGGATCGACCTCCTCCGCAAAGTTCCGTACAATCTTCTACGCAAGCCAATCTTCCTGCTGCTGCAAACCAAACCCCAAAGTTGAAGCTCCAATGAAGACCCCATATGGATCCTCCTTGTCTAAGCTCCAATGGAAATCTTGAGTGGATTTCTCCTCTTGACTAGGCTTCAATGGAAATCCTGGGTGGATTCCCCGCTTGTCTAGCTAGGGTGGATATTGCACCACCGAAACCAAACCAATAGTGGAAGGGTTTTGTTAAACCCTAATGAAACAATGGGTCCAAGAGCACTTTCAAAATGAGAGATCAAATCATAATGCCAAAGTAAGGCTCTACCCCTTCTTTTATCCTTTTTCCATGCTTTCTAGAACTTTTCCCTTTTTGACTAAATCAAATATAACTTCTAGAACTTTCCCCTTTTGACTAGATCAAATATAACTCCTTTTGACTAAATCAAATATAACCCTTATCTCCCTTTTTACTTTCACTTTAAGATTAAAAGTCACTTTTAATAATTGATAAGTAACTTATTAATCTAAAGTTACTTTATTTCCTTAATGTCACTTTAAATACATAACATCCCCTAATTAAGTGACATTAAATAACCCTTTTGACTCCCTTTTTCTTCACTAACAAGCAACAAAAGTCGTTTTCACCGTCGAATAGGGGAATCCAAAAATGGGGACATGACAAGCTACAAAACATCAACAGCAATCAAGGACTAGAGCAATCACTAAGTACCTCATCAAGTGGAAGGACCTGCCAATAGAAGATGTGACTTGGGAAGATGAATCTTCATATAGAAGCATCAACAACTAATCAACGTTGAGGGAAACAATTGTTTGAGGGGGAGGAGGATATTAAGTTGCTAGTCATATCCCTCATTCATTATCATTACATTAATTATAGTTATGCAGGCTTATTATTTCCTTCTTGCCCTCTTTCTCTCCTATATATACATCAAGGAGACTCATTTGAACAACCATCTTATCATATGCACTTTATATATTGTGATAGGAAGTTGCCCCCTCGAAGAGGCTTCTCATCCATTCTCTCTTTTACTTGATTTAGGCATGGCATTACTAAATTGGGTCCTTTTTATGCTTAGTGGCTAATTAGTCCATAACATCAAATGTTTCAGAGTCGTATATAACTTGCAGGTAGTGGCCTTCCCACTAGTGTTTGACATGGGAAAGGGCTTCTAGGAGTGCAAAACTAATATTTTTTATGTCAAAAAAGTTATTGACAGAGAAATATCCTCCTGGCCGATTTAACCATTTCTCCAAACTGCCTACATCTATTCTTCCTTCAAACAGAGTAATATCAAAGTTAACTTGTACATTAAAAGGCATTATTCCTCTAAAAGATCTTCTTGTCAAAGGTACATCAGCCACGGTCAAGACTTGCTAAAGGATTTGGGTGAAATGGACCATCATCTCATTGATCTACCGCTCAAGGGCTCCCTAGAGCAATAGCTTGATGAGATCTCATGCTTCGTCATCTTTCTTTTCCATTGCTTGGACCAGCCAAGAATGTAGCTTGAGGGGTTGCACATCTCAAAACTTACTCTGCGTGTCCTAACCTTGATAAAGGGGAAAGACACTATGGAGCACGTTGCTCTATTACCACTAATCTAGATTTAGTGAGGAGTTTGGGGACAATACACTAAGTTGCAAAACCTAATGTATTACAGCAAAGTAAGAGATGAGCACAAACAAGATTGCAACAATGAAATACACCCACATTGTTACAATAAAATCCAAATTCCATTAATGAAAGAAAGGAAAAATACCATACAATACATAATGGCTAAGAACAGTGGTAGTTATCTTTGAGAACAAATGTGTGGCTACTCTCATTTGCAAAAATCCCCCATGATAAGAGGTCAACGCCTAGTTTTATTAATATAGTTAACATAACTTAAAACAAAAAACCCTAAAAACAAAAAACTTGCCCCTAGAAGTTGTAACAACAAAAGGCAGCAACCCCAATGAGCTAAGTTAGAATGACATTTCAACTTCCCAAGCCATAAATTTTCACTCCATACTCCGAATGAGGTGCACAATACCTCATTGGAAACCTCTCAATGAACTCTATAAAGAGGAAGGTCATGAAATCACTTTCCCCCATGATCTAGACCCAAAAAAATGTTGAGAAAGGCCCAAGCTAGACAATTTTTGGTTTGGACACAAATCACCAAATATTATTCAAAGATGACCCTAAAAGGTCACCAAGATCGATGATACCCGTTTTATTTTAGGGCAGAAATGCCTCCCCTAGAACTTTTAGCATGCCTAGATGGTTGTCAAGTAGTGCACAAAGTATGTTGGCCATCAAATTTGTGTAATTTTACCTAGTGTTGTGTATGTATTCTCCCACTTCAGCAACGCAGTAGTGATGGCAGATCCATACAGCAAAGAGGTGCATCGGTTGAGGGCACAAAAGTATTGAGGAGGCACAGCACAGCAGTTAAGTAGACATGGTAGTGGGCACATGCATCCTACAGCATGCATGCACTAGCCTTAGAGAGATTCCACATTTAGTGTGTTTCCTTATTTTAGAATTACTTTTCTCATTATGGTTTTGTTTCTCCAAATTTACAAAAGTGCATGGGATAAGGGTATTTTCAGAATTAGCTAGGGTGTTGTCTCCAAACACGGAAAAAGCATGCACATATGCATTTACTCTTCCCTAGTGGGCACATTAATCTAGGAAGGTTTCCTGTGCGAGTTGGAAGTACTTTTCTATGGGATTAGGGTTTGGTTATGAGACAATCAAACTAGGTACCATACTTGGGCAATCTACATGCATTGTAAATCCTATTCTCTCCTAATTTATAAAGGAGAGAGAGGATAGATCATTAAGAGTTGCCTTAGAGTTTTTGGCAAGTGAGTTGCTATGTTTTTGTTTTGGAGTTAAGAAATACAGTGTAATTAGTTGTTGCAATTCTTAGCTTGTTGATCAATGTTCAATTATCCATGTGTTTGTAGGTCTAGCATTCTTACTTTCAATTTTGATAGGCTAAACAGTTTTAAGCTAACTAGGATTTGCAGAGTGCAAATCTGCCTACCATGAATATGAAATTTAACATGGTATCATAGTTTGCTTCTAAAATCTTCGAGGAATCCACATATGGATAGGGTTGTGGTCTCTGAAAGGGCGTTGTCGGATGATTTTAGTGGGCCTAATGCCCTATCTTCAGTGATTAAAGCTTATGTGCGGCTAAGATAGGTGCTTGGACCTATGAGAGGTTTGTGGGTGAGATGCAGTTATACTCCAGTGGTTGGAGTGTCGATTATGCCTGAGAGAGGCGATGCACCTAGTATAGGTTCCTGGTATGGTTTGATTTAAGGTCAATCTGTTTATTTCAAGTGTGTTTCAGAAGTTGCAAGTATGACTAGTCTCTGTCTCGAGAGTGTGACCAGTTAGAGGGCGCTTCCAAATTTACACCTTGGAAGTGAAAACTATAGATGTTCAAGGTGGAGTTTTATCAAAGAAAACGTTACATCACTTACTAACCTCGCGCAGTTGGTTAAACATAAGAAGAAGGCAATGAAAGAAAAGAGAATCATTCTTGATCCTGTGAAGGACCATTTGATCCCTCACATTGTGGGGAAGAAGTCAGCTACGGATATGTATGATGCCTTGATCACGTTGTATTAGAGTGTGGATATTTCCCACAAGATGCTTCTGAGAAACAAACTCACCAATACCCATATGAGTATTAGCTTTTGGGGTAACTCGGACATGTACTTCTGCATTGGCGGTGCCTAGCATGTGGAGGTGTCTGAGTGACACTCTCTAGATTGTTAAAGTGGCTTTTATGTAATGACTTAAAGTGACTTTGTATGAAGTTTAGTGACTCAAGTGATTTAAGTCATCTCAACAAGAGATTAAGTCACAACCGTTGATCTCAAGAGATCAAGATCAGATCTTGATCGTTGATCACTTTGGAGATAGGGTTTTAGTCTTGGGAGTTATAAAAGCAGATCTAAGGAGAGCGAGAGGTACACAATGAGTGCATAGGAGCAAGAGGGAGTCTTTCCCATGTACTTGTGTTTGAGTGGGCAAGGTTGAGGAAAGGGTGCAGGGGGCAACGAGGGAGATAGCAGCCAGGTGGGCTAGGCTATCAGTTGCAGCATTGTAATCCTCTGATGGGCCATTATCCCAGGACGGGAACCCAGAATTTTATCTAATAAAATCAAACTCGAACTGGTTTTCCCACAAGGGTTTTTCCAGGGGTGTTTACCCGAATCTCGTGTGCAAATGTGTTTGGTTTCTAATTTTATGCTTCTACTAAATATTAGTTGATAACCTAGCTGTGTTAATAATCAATAAAGCGAGTTTATTTGGATTGTTAGTCATGTGCTAGGTTTGACAAGAAATTCAACAATGAGTGACACAAACATGGTGGCTAGCTACCTAATGAAAATCATTGAGTTGAGAGATCAGTGCGCTACTATTAGAGAAAAGATCAGGAATGAAGAGTTGGTGCCCATAGCATTAAATGGGCTCTCTTCATATTGGGAACATTTTGTTCAAGGTGTCTATGCTTATGAAAATTTGTCTAGCTTTGAGAAGCTTTGAGATTATTTCATCCAAGAAGAGACAAGGCTAGAGACAGTTTCAACCAGAGTAGAGGAGATCTAGAATAGCCCTCATTTGGAAGGTAAGGAGAGAAGGTAAAAAGGGAGGATCCAGGAGGAGTCAGAAGGGAAAGGGGAAGAAATACTTGAGTCATGTTAAGTGTTTCAAGTGCCACAAGATGGGCCACTATGCATTGCAATCTCTTGGGAGGAAGAAAGCCAAGCAGCAATAGAAGAAGTTCGCAAGGAATGCAAAAGCTTCAACTGGAGTGGATGAGTCAACGCCCAAACTTGAGACAACTTTCTCCATGGTATTGTGGCTTTCCACTCACATTGTTTTTCAGGTAGTGTGGAATGTGGACGATGGAGCATCCAAACACATGACCTTCCACAAAAAGGCTCTTTGCAAGCTTCAAGAACAAGAGGAAGGCATATAGGTGGAGTTGGGCAATGATGTCACTTATCTTGTTACTGGAGTGGAATCTGTCTCTTTCCACATGCCTTTAGGTGATGTTCTCGAGTTGAATGATGTCTTGTATGTTCTTGGTTTGACGAAGAACCTTTTTTCAATTTCTTGCATGACAAATCTAAAGTGTATGCCTAAGTTTGATGATGAACAAGTGATCATTAGAAAACACAGCCCTGATCCTGGTTGAGTTTCGGGTAGAGGACTGAATGAAGATGGCCTTTACAAGTTGCTAGCAAATCCAGTGAAGCATGGTTCTTTAGTGCATGAGAGTAACAATCTATGCAAGTTATGGCACAAGCGATTTGGTCACCCGCACTATGGAGCACTACCTCGCTTAAAGGACATGTTGTAGGGATTGTTGGACTTCAAGATTGAGAAGGCAAAAATGTACAAGGGATGTGCACTCAATAAGCATACCAAGATTGCAGTGAGCACATATCAAGAGAGATTCTTTATATGATTCATTCAAAAAACAGATCAAACGAGATTCTTGATTTGATCCATTCACATGTGTGTGGAGTCTGGACTGATGTCTTTAGCTTCTTTGATAAGTAGTATGTTTCTTTAATTAATGATTAGTCTAGGAAGACTTGGATTTATTTTATGAAGACTATGGATGAAGTGTTTGGTAAGTTCACAGTGTTAGTGTTTGTAGCTCGGACAAGTATTTTCGTAAGCGTATCTACTTGCGGAAATCGTCATTAAATGTATCCTATACTTTTCCTAGAATTAACTTTATTAATTTATTAATAAAGTGAATGTTTTTTTATAAAGTGACTTTTAATTAATAAAGTGACTAAGTTAAAGTCACTTAATGACTTAATTAAAAGAGAGTCGTTGATCTCACGATCTAATCTTGACCGTTGAGATTAGATAAATCGCTCAAGTCAAAAGAGAAAGAGGGTAAAGGAAAATACACAAGGATTTTTCATTTCACAAGTAATGTGAGGTGAAGAGGAAAAATCAGATCTGATTTTTCAGCTTGGCGAGAAAAGAAAAACAACAGCACGCTTCCCAAGGCAGATTGCACGCTTCCAGTGGAAAAACGTAAATCAAGGTAGTGCATCTTTTGAGGTAGCACATAAATTGAGGCAACACATCTTTTCAAGCAATGTGGTTTTCGAGGCAGCTACATTTATTGCAGCAAGTACGGATCCGTACAGATCTGTACAGACAACCTCAATGATTGGCAACACACAAATCAAGGCAGCGTTGTGGTTCAAGTTTGCAGATTTGGTTTGTGGTTTTAATTTCTTAGAGCCATTTTCCCTGTGAAGGGAGCTCTTGTAAGTTCTGATGTTATTTGATGAAGAACTGATTTGGAAGAGCAGAAAAATTATTGTGTACTGTGTAATTGTTTTTCTCATTGTTTCTGTTGCATGCAAGAGTTAATTATTTCAGCAAAGTATTTCGATTTGATCTGTTTACATAGTTGATCTAGAGAAATTAACATGGTATCAGAGCTCTTGCTCTGAAAGAAAAACAGCAGCACGCTTCTCAAGGTAGGTAGCACATCTTTTGAGGTAGCACGGATTTCGAGGCAGCATGTCTTTTGAGGCAGCATGGATTTCGAGGCAGCATGGAAATCGAGGTAACACATCTACTGAGGCAGCACAGAAATCGATGCAGCACGTCTTTTGAGGTAACACGTCTTTCATGGCAGCTGCATTTATTGCAGCAAGTACGGATCCGTACAGATCTGTATGAACAGCCTCAGTGATTGGCAGCACACAAATCAAGACAGCGTTGTGGTTCATGTTTGCAATTTGGTTTGTGGTTTTAATTTCTTAGAGCCATTTTCCATGTGAAGGGAGCTCTTGTAAGTTCTAATGTTATTTGATGAAGAACCGATTTGGAAGAGCAAAAAAATTATTGTGTACTGTGTGATTGTTTTTCTCATTTTTTCCGCTGCATGAAAAAGTTAGTTATTTCAGCAAAGTATTTAGATCTGATCTGTTTACTTAGTTAGCTGATCTAGAGAAATTAACACACAAAGTTCAAGGCCTTGGTTGAAAATTACATAGGTTGGAAGATAAAGGCGCTAAGGCCCAACAATGAGGAGAGTACACCTCCAAGGACTTTGATGCCTTTTGCATAGATGTAGCGATCAAGAAGAAGCTATCAGTGCTTTACAACCTGCAGTAAAACGGGGTTGTGGAGAGGAAGAACCAATCCATCATAGAGATAGACAAAGCTATAATCCACAACATTGATTTTCCCACATGTCTTTGGGAGAAGTCTTTACAGGTGAGAAGCCTCAATTATCACACTTTCATGTATTTGGTTGTCTTGTTTATATTCATGTGCCTGATGAAAAGAGGACTGAGTTTGAACCCTTGAACATCAAGGGTATATTTGTTGGTTAAAGTGAGACCTCCAAGGCTTACCAAATCTATATTCCAACACGCGAAAGACAGTGGTAAGTTGAGATGTTAAGTTTGATGAGCATGGATGGTCCTCTAAGTCTCAAGAGCTTCCACCAAAGGTTGAGGATGGAGAAAAGCTAGTTGTCCCAAATGCTAATATATAGAAAGAGGAGAAATCAGATTCAGATCAACAAGGTTCCCATGAAGGAACAGAGACTTCAGTACCATCCAATTCAATCAAGAAGTCAAGATGGCTTACCCAAATATTGCAGGAGGCATAGGAACAAGTGGGAGCACCTAAAGCTACATTTTGAGTGAGTGATCTTCCAAAGAAGTTTTCTACTCATGCTACATTAATGACTTCTATTTATATGACAGAATCTCCAGCTGTAAGGAAGTAGCTAAAGAGGAGGTATGGTAGGATGCAACGATAGAGGAGTGTGAAGTCTAGGGCAAAGTTCCAAATCCCACTTTGGAATTAGTTATTGATTCCAAGACTGAAGCTGATGTTAGCGTGGAAGAGTATAAGTCCAGATTTGGTGGAAGAGGATTCTCTCAGAAAGAGGGAGTTAACTTTGTTGAGACTTATGCTTCAGTTGCTAAAGTTTTTAAGGTATGTGGGCGAGATACCAATGATTGCGGATTGAAGATATTGACCCATGAGGTTGATATGAAGGACTTCTGTCTGCTGCATTATCATTTCCTTGTACTGAAGAGATTTCAAAGTACAGAAAGGAGCAGTGGTCTTGGTTTACATTCCTTCGGATTCACAGGTGGTCAGCATTCTTTTGAAGCCCCTGGCAGAGGGGAGGCTTGAGACGCTATGATAGTATCTTGGTGTCATGGAATCCTCGCAAAGAGGGAGTATTAGTTTTACCTGTTGCTCTATATGTGTTCTCCGACTTCAGCAGCACAGCAGTGATTGCAGATCTGTACAGCAAAGAGGTGCCTCATTTGAGAGCGTAGTAGTGTGGAGGAGGCGCAGCATAGCAGTTATGTAGGCATTAGTAGTGGGCGCATGCAGGCACCAGTGTTAGAGAGATTGCATATTAGTGCTTTTCCTTATTTTAGAATTGCTTTTCTTATTATTGTTTTGTTTTTCCAGATTTAGAAAAGCAGATGAGTCAGGCAATATTGCCAAACTTAGCTTGGGCGTTGTTTCGAAGGATGGAAGAAGCATGCACACATGAATTTACTCTTCTCCAATGGACACACTAATCTAGGCAGGTTTCCCATGCAAGTTGGGCACACTTTTCTATGGGATTAGGGTTTGGGTTTGATACAATCAAACTAAGCGCCTTACTTGGGCAGTGCACTACATGCATTGTAAACCTATTATCTCCTAATCTATAAAGGAGAAATAGGGAAGACCATTGAGAGATGTCTTAGAGTTTTTGGCAAGTGAGTTGCGATGTAATTTTCTATTTTGGAGTTAATAGACAGATTGTGATTGGTTTCTGCAATTCTTAGCTTGTTGTTCAGTGTTTCAGTTGTCCATATGTTTGTAGATCTAGCATTTTTATTTGCAGTTTTGATACGTTAAACAGTTTTAAGCGACCTAGGGTTTGTAGGAGTGCAGGTCTACATACCATGAATCTGAAATTTAACAATTTGGTCAAGACTTATGATGACCCCAAGACAGAGCATGATAGGATTTTAAAGAAGGACTAGGTTCTACTACTAATATTTCACTGACTTAGACCTTGAATGGTAGGAGAACGAGAGAAATGTCCAAAGGAAGAGGTAGAGTTAGAGGCATGGGTCTTTTTAAAATATAAGGCCACATGTACCATGATTTCTAGACGTGATTATCACCACGAACCCAAGTCCCAAGGAAGACAATAATCCTAGTAATGACTAGAACATTCTTCTCCACATTTTTGGATAATTCAATGTCATGGACGATGGCTAACTATGTGCTATCCCTCATCTCATTTCATTGCATTTTATCCCAATTATATGGAGTGATAAGGCCCACTCAAGTAGTGGGCCCCACATAGTTGGGCTTTATTGAGTACACCTCTTTTAATCTAATAATATCATATACTTTAGTTGGCTTCTCTTTCTTCTCTTATCTTTTCTTAAATTGTCTTATATACTTAGATCTTTTATCAGGGGATCCATCTAAATTAGACGATGTTTTGTATTTCAATCCAATTACCCATTTTTGTTACAAGAGGACATTAATAAATTTTTAATTTCTTCAAATTTTTGAGCCATCATTGTAAGGAAGCCATTCCTTATTGTCCCTTTAATTTTAGGCCAATATTCTCCAAAATCATTCTTGTTTTTGTCTCTGGAATGTTTCTCATTGCTGTGTACAAAAGTCACACTTTTCCTATTATATTCTAATTCAGCCAATCCATAAAACTTGCTGACTAGTCAAAACCATGTTTCCTACAAAAATCGCAAACAAAACCTAGCATACACACTGCTTGATCAATCTAAAGAGAAAAGATATTAAAAATGTTGACAAGAGTTTTATACCACGGCTCCTATGCACAGCACTGCATGATACTTTCCTGACTTTGCGACTGTTTGGACAACTAATGGAATCTCAAAGCTGCCTGGCACCCAGATTACCTGCTCAACATGGTATTATAGCATACTGATAAGTTAATGGAACGCAATTGCATAACACCTAGAAATCATAAATAGAAGCTTAAGAGTAAGGCTCCAGAGTCCAGAGTCCAGACAGTATCAAAACTCTATAATTCATAAACATTATCATAAAAGAATAGTATTTTCAACAAGTCCATACTAGTTAAGAACCTAAAGCTTGCCATCTTGGAGAAGTTCATTATTATAGATACGATGAAATTGATGGCAGTTTTGGTTTTGGTAGCACAGCGCAGACATTATAAATGTATTTTTAAAATAGTCCTAAAGCATTTAAACAATCACTTCAGACAACTAGATTGAAACAACATCCTACGAAAGAAACAGTATCTATCTACTCAGAAAAGGAAAAAGTATTTGAAGCTCTTTTTATGCTAGAAAGGACTTACGTCAATATCTTCCTCTTGGACAGAATATCTTCTGAAAGCCTCCAAAGCACCCTCAACAAGAGGTTTAGTTACAATGTCATTGAAACGAGCAGCAACCTAACCAGAATAATGAAAGCCATCAAAGCCTAGGAAATTTAAATGATAAAGCACAAAATGGAGGTAGATTATACACGCCTCCGGCACCTTCTAGAACAAAAGACATGTAGAAGAGTTGCAGGTGATACCACAGCAAAATGAAGGCCTTCTGCTTTTGTAATGGACCCTGTCAACTGTCGAGCAGCAGCAGAGACAGTAAACGTATTAGATTTCCTTCTCCAATGGTTTGCATTGCCGTCAAAATCTGTGCATAGTGGAGTAACTGCAAGGAAAACGCAACTTGAAAATTTAATTAATACTATCATTTATACAATGAATCTCTTGCCAATAAAAAAATATGTGCATACCGCTGAAAAGAGTACTCAGTGACTGCTTCCTTTATAATTACAGTTGGAGAAAATATGAAGATAGGCATATGTAGAAAACAAATACGAGACTTTCCCATTCATTCATGAAAATGGTTTGATGGAAAAGGTCTCTAAAACTGAATCTCATTATTATTGACTGTAGGCACAATGGTACAACATATGAAATAATAAGACCTTGTGACAAATATAATCCCAATAGAGTAGTACAGCTATTTTTATTCATCAAGCATCAGATAATCGAAGAGAATGGGTTGCAGATCTCAATGCAATGTCCAAGGTTGGCCACTTGTAACCTCTCAATATACTGCTCAGACATTATTCCACAAGACTTTCTTCCCAGTAAAATGAAACAGCTTCCTAAAATACATTGTATTTTTCAATTACTTGTCACTCGATTGGGCCACCTGCTCAACCATTGAAGTGACTTTTTTTACCATTGCAGTGACTTTTTTAATGAATAGTTGTTGAATGTGCGTTTGCAGTAAGAACAACCCATGAGTTCCATAGAATGCCCACAATCATAGTAGAAATAAATGGAAGTGACAAATAGTTACCGACTTTCCCACCAGCTAGGTGTCCATGTGACCAGTAGGGAACCCAGTGCCCCACTATGTTCAAGTTCATGTCCATAATGCATTCCAACCTAACCATATCACCCTAGGGCATATGAACAACTATTGCTCATGGTAATAACAAATGTGTGCAATAAACAAAACTGCCACATGAATGACATAATACCATTAAAAATGCCATATGATAACCTCAACATGAACCAACCATAAATATAGACATCCAAATGGACCATAATGAACCAGATAAGTATGAGGAGTCAATGAATGATGAATGTCATACCAAACCCACAAAAAGGGTTAATCAAGTGCTCTAATGTAGTAAAAATTGTCCAAGTACAGGTCTGGTCCAGGTTGTTGTTCTGCATTCATCCTGTACTGTCAAACCTGTATATGAACAGTCAACTGTCAAGCTAGAATAACATTGTTCCTAGCTGCATGTGGAAATTCCACATGTGCGGAGACTGCAACAATTCCACACAGACTAGTCACCACAGAAATTCCCCAGGTGTTGTAAAACTACAGAATGGCATAAAAATACTGCTAAATCTCAAAAAAATGGAATTTCTGATAGATATCTGCCCTCTTTGGAAGGTCATCATCCCTCTTACCTACTACATGTACTGTAGATGCAATCTGCCCTACTCTAAAGTCTGAAATTAGTTCAGATCTGCCAGGTTGTTGTAGCAATAAGTGGGGCTGCTTTCTATAAATCCCGAAATTTTGAAGCCAAAATCTTTCTAAAAGTACATTGTTTTACTTCTAAAGGATGTCAATTTCCTTTTTCAAAATTCAGACACAAACAACAGATTCTTCCATAAAATGAGTTTACCCAAATGTACACATCTTGATAAGATAATAGGATAGATAATTTTATTAAGGTCCAAGGAATGACCACAATAGTAGGTCAATGGGACTCAAAAGTATAGCTACTGTAAATACAAAATGGGAGTGCGAAAACAACTCCTATCACTACTCTACTAAAAGCAGAAAAAGAGCTAAATCGGTGTTACTGGGAGCACCCCCCCAGAACCGTGCTCCGAGCGGGAGTGTCTAGGGAGCACACTTTGAATGAATTTAAGATGCTCCCTGCCCTTTTGGGAGCGTGGCGCTCCCTAGGACGCTCCGAAAGCCAAGGAGTGCCCTCCCAAGGCTCTTTGGAGTCTGGACTCTGGACACTCCCTGGGCGCTCCCTAGATGCTCACTAAGCGCTCCTTGTACACATTGAACCCTGAGTGTGGTTTTTTAGTAGGTTTGACCAAAAATGATAGCAACTAATGGTAATGTTAAATTCCCAAAGTAAAAGGATAAAAAGGAAAGAAAAAGGATAAGTTGACATTTCCTTTATCTTTCATTTTTATCCTTTTACTTGAATCTTTAACATTACCATTAATTGTTTGAGGATGTTTGAGAGTGGTTCCAACCTCATTGGGCTTCATATGGAAAAAGAAGAATTTCATATCCCATTCAAAATTCAGCAAACTTAATAGTTTCAGGATTTCAGGATTGATGGGATTGCAGCATTTTCATTGGATTCTATCACATATGAGGGTATGTGATTGGCATTTAATCAAGAGCACCAAGCCCTTTATGTTCCCCAATGTTGGTGGTGTTGATTGTTGAACTCCTGTGTCATGGCCTTAGCAAAAATTTACCCTTCACTCAAACCAAAATTATTGATTAGGCATGTTAAGCTTTTTCTACCATATTTTGAGGCTTGGATTAGGCAATTTCATCAAAATTGGGTAGTGACGACTGATGTCTCTACAGGATTGAGGTAGAGGTAAAGGATAGTAAAGAGGCAAAGGATGAAGGATGATACTAATGATGAGGATCCCAAAATAAGTGATGGTGGAACATTGCTTGTCATTTATGTTTGTCATTGAAATGTTCTTGCTCATTTATTCATAATGCTTTCTTTCAAAGTTTCAATATAATCATTAATGTACTATGGATGGCATTTCTAACTTCATAATAATGTAGTATTCATCTACAAGTAGCACAAATATGCAAGTTTTCATATATTCTATAACTAATTTGGCATTCTGCATGTTTTTTTAATATAAATGCAATATAATATATAAAAAAGACACTCCCGAGGTTTTTAAAAAATGACAATCCTGACACTCTCGCTCCACTCTGTGCTCTAGCAACCTTGAGCTAAATAACTAGCCAATAGTACACCCTCAATGCACCTAATTGGAGGTCATAGGTTCAAATCCGGATGGGGGTAGGGTGTGTCACTGTGTACACCTCCATAGACTAAGTAGTCAAATCGTTGAGCAAAGGGGACCCCTTGTCCCACAAACAAGGGAGTCTCATACGTTAATTTGGTGTCTGGCTAGGTTGTGACCTTATATTAGACTATTATTATAATTATTAATAAATAAATAAAATTATGTAGATAAAAAACCATGGTGAGCATAAAAAATGGACATGCACTAGAACTAGAAGCAAAATGGAGGGAGGAAGGAGAAGAAAAGGCTACCCATCAAAGTTATCAATCACCACAAAGGGGGAGATGCATTCTTTGATGATGTCGTCTAGAGAATACCCGGTGTTGAGGGGATCTACTGTGTAATCCTAAGAGGAAACCTAGATCAAAGAGGTTCATCTCTCCCAACGTCTAAGGCCAAGGGGAAGAATCTCCAAATGGAAGACTAGCTACTCAAATGGACCTGTAGAGCACTACCTTGTATAGAGTGAGTCCGGATCTAGGAGCTCCTAGAGTCAATCTATCTTTTGGCCTAGTGGGAACTACGTTGGGATCTAGAACTAGAGCTCCTCAAAAGTTTAGTGGAGGTCAGTTGCCTTGTCAAAGGGGGAGGGTTAGAAATAAAATCCAATGTCTCACTGATTTAAAGTCTGAAATGATATGGGCCTCCGCCTATCATTCACTGCCACTAGCGGATAGGACAGCAAGGAAGAAAAGGTGAATCTCCTAATGGGATCTAGCTAGGGAGGTCCATGCAAGGTCCATGACCTATGTCCTAACACCTCCCTCATGAAAAGAGCCAAGCATCTCTGCTCTAAATAGCAAAAGAAAATGGAGAGGGAGCTTCCCAAGCCCTGGTAGAGGCATGAAAGCACCCTCTAATCCAAAAATAGATGGGATATCAAAAGATGAGGTTCTCATTCAACTCGATCTCCTTAAGTGACATAAATGACAGGTCTTCTCGAGGTGTGGGATGTGGTGATTTGTCCAGCCTAAGGCTAATAGGAACCCACTTTGAAATGACTAAGGGGTGTCTGAAGGGCGTGCATCCAATGTTTGCTCGTATACTTAGGTCTGATAATAAGACTGTCCCTTAGCTACATAAAGTGCTTAGAATAGAAAGCCATCTTAAGCTAAGGCCTTCGAGGGGGGTGATCCAAGTGACCTAGACATATTGTATGTAGATATCCTCTCTAATCACCTAGTTCAAGTCTTGTTTAGACAATAGAAAGTGACCAGGAACATCTAAAGTGCACCGGAAAGGAGGAAGTCAATCAATAGAAATGGCCACCAACTAAAGCAATAAGGAAGCCTCTAAAAATCAACAATGCCTCCACCCAGGAGGACTTATGGAAGCAACACCCTTTGAAGAGCAAAGAGCTAGGTGGGGGTATTCTATCCTTCCCAGAGAAACTAGAGTTTGTGAAGAAAGGAGACAAGTCTAAAGATGGACTCAAGGCGCAAAGGATGGGCCCCGAACTCCACCTAGATGATGGATTGAGGAATTGTATGTTTGCAACGAATTATACGCTATAATAGAAGGGTCTAGAATCTTTTTGTCCTTGCCCAATTAGCTCGAAGCAAACTAGGTCTATAGACCTCAGAGCCAAAAAAAGATATTGGGTCTAACGATCGAGTCCAAGAGGTGCATCTTGGAATTGATATCCTGGAACTAAAGCTAAAATCCTTGTATCTTGAGCAAAGGAAGGGAACCTTAACACCTACTAAGTTGGGGCTAGAAAGCATGCCTCAAGCTTAACCAAGGGCCTAAGAAATGAACCCCCAAGTATGTGTAGGCCATTGTGATATCAATCTTTCCCCCTTGGAAGTGGAAGTGATAGTCAGAGAGAGCACACTTAAGACACATTGAAGATCATAACCTTATTCTTACTAAGGTTAACCATCCACTGTTGAAAATCAAAAACTCCAGATAGGGCATCAATTTGTCTCTATGGCCCCTCGAGTGAGGATGTTAAAAGGATCATGTCATTGACAAGTAAAAGAAAGAAGTTCAAGACATGATGTAGAAGAAAATTGTCACTATCCTACATCAGTGTTTTAAAAATCGGTCTGAATTGACTTGGGTTCGGTCAACTCGACCAAGTTGATAGTTAAGCTTACCAACTCGACCAATAGATTCAGAGGGGCCAGTTTGGTACCGCACCAGCCAAGTCAAGGCATGACTCGACTGATTCAGTACCAAACTTGCCCAACTCAATCGAGTATGTACATACTTGACCGAGTTGGTCCTAGACCCCACCACGACGGACAGTGCATGAAAAATTCAATTTAAAAAGATACCTAAAACCTAATTTCTAACAACCTCAGCCCTACCAAAAAATTATAAAGAGACCCACCCCCTTATATTTGCCTCACACCTCTCTCATTGAGCATTTGTGAGCCTTTGGAGTTTTGGAGTAGCGTTGAAGAGCAGTGATCTGTCCCATGTATGTTAACAGTTAAATGATAAATCTATCCCTGTCTTTTCTCTCATTAAATTGCAGATCCAAAATCTGTCTTTAAAGTTTTGTTCTTTCAGCCTTCTACTAGTTTGAAGTTTGAAGCATGAACTTTGCATATTAAGAATATAAGATAGGGTTGCAAAGTTGCATATTTGAATTTGCAGATTGGAATTTTACCATGGCCCCAAGTGTCAAAGACCCTGCATGGATCTATATTGATCTTGTTGATGAGGAGATATATTGCAAATATTGCAACAAATGCATAAAGTGGGGGGGGGGATTCATAGGTTAAAAGAACACATGGCTAGTATAAGAGGCCAAGTTGTCCCATGCATGGCACCATTAGAGGAGATTGGACAGATTAGATTTGAATTGCAAAATCATTTTGCAAAATTTGAAGAAGACAAGGCTAAGCAAAAAGAGATGCTTGTAGCATGTTTTTTGGACTCTAGAGGCCATTTAGAGCCTTATTGATTACGTATTTGGTTTCCGATATGCATTGCACTCGGTGTCATTTTGACATATTCACTCTTACATGGTATATACTTGAGTAGACTTAGCATATTTTGTCTCTAATGGTTCAAAATCATGGTTTGGAATCTTTAAAATATATTTTTTCATTAAAATTTAAATATTTTATGTATTTTTTAGTAAACCGAGTCATTGAAACCAGATAGGTCCGAGTCATTCCAAGTCCAAGTTGACCCTCGATCAATTCCAAGTTCGAGTCCGAGTTTTAGAACATTGTCCTGTATGTGCTCCCTAAAAAAGGATTCAATCTCATCAATATAGATCCCAAAGAGAATCGAAGAGAGAGGACAACCGAGCTTGACCCCTATAGTGCTCCTAATGAAGTCCAAGAGGTCATGGGTGATGCGAAGATGACCAACACGACTCATAAAGTCTCATGATGGAAACCAAAAGGTTATGTGAAATGCCAAGTCATGTAACTCTTAGAACAGAACTCCCTTGAAACAGAGTAAAATGCCTTCTAAAAGTCCACAAAGCAAAAGAAGACTTTTGAAGGGCAATGATGAACCTCCTCGATAATGGCAAGGAAAAAAAATATGTGGTCAATGGTCTAATACTCAGTGTTCCTCCTCTCTAGCTCATCAAATAACCACATGTGAAGTGTTGTAGCATAGAGCTTGGTGAAGGTGTGTCTAATCATGATGGTCTTGTAGTTGTTAGGCTCTAAAGTAACCCTGAATTTGAAAATGGGGTAGATGATATGGTGGACCCATGATGAAGGGAAGCCTAAACAAACATGATTAAACAAATAAACAATGTAGAAGTCAAAGAAAGTGAATACCATGTTTGAGGAACTCAGCCTAAAGGCCTTCCTCGTCGACGGCCTTGTTAGTGCTCATGATCTTATGGCACTCCTAATGTCGAGAAAATATATAGCAAGAGGAAGGGGGAGAGGCAATACGGACTAGAGGCTTCCAGGACAACAAAGAGAGAGGTGGTATGTGAGAACATGGAATGATGATCTATGTTAGGTGGGAGAGCAAGCGTGTCTAGGAAAAAGGGTGTTCCAGAAGGATTTGGATGAATGGTGGAGGGTTTTGAGAAGCTCACATCTCCTTGTGGCAAGAAAAATGTGCTTCTTGTGACAAAGGAGCCATTGAATGTCTTGACAAAGGCGAGGAACGGAGGGGGTCATGATAAAGAGTGAAATGAAGGTGCCTATGAAGAGTTTACACTCTTCATTGTACCATCAACTCATGGGGAAGAGTCTGAGTGCAGAGGCATGGGTGAGGTGTCAGATGGTGTGGGGGTATGAATCAAGGGAAGCCTCCCAAATGGTCTTAGAGGGAAACTCATACTTAGTCACAATTGTCTTGAGGGACGAGAAATAGGAGAAAAGTGCGGCCATCTAGAGAAGATAGGAAGAATAAGAGTCGACATTCTCCATGTCAAAGTGGATTGTAGTCTACCTGCTATCGAGGTGGGAGAATGAGGGGGGGATCACCAGGGGAGAAGGTAATGGATGTGTGATCAGCTAGAGGGACAAGGGGGGGAAGAGGTGAAGGATGTGTGGGAGAAGAGCTTGATTGGCCAAAACATATTCAACCACACTAGCGTCACGACTATGGGGGAAACTTGTGAATTTGCTAAAGTCGAGGTAGCAAGGGAGACCATTAAGGAGTAGACTGTCATGAGATTCACCAAGTTGGAGGAGGTGCCTCCCATACACTGAAATGCGGCCCACACCATCATTTGAAACCCTATAAAGACCCTATGTATCTGAGTTAATCTTTTGAAGACAAAGAACATCCTCAGATCTGCCATGAATCGATACATGTAAAGACATTGTTCGGACATTGAAGTTCCCCAAGAGGATAACATCCCCCAGTGCAGAGTAGTGACAAATCTCTAGGGAGAGTCAAGGAGGGGATGTGAAGTGCAAATCTTGAGGAAGCGAAAGGAAAGTAGCAGAAACCAATGAAAATGTCTCGAAAGAGCAAGGCACTCCTTCGGACTCAAATCCACATGAATTTGGCATGCTTGACAGAGGTGACCATTGAAACTATGGACTGAAGGGAATTATAGGTAAGGCATTCCACACCCCCCGACCCTCGGATGGCATCGGAATGACAAGTCTCCTCTCTAAAGGCTCTAGTCCACCTATAACCTATATTATCAGAAAGCTTTCGGTGCGGACCCTCGTGCATCATAGCGAGAAAAAGTGAGTCAATGCTTTATAGTGAGGCTTATAAAAAACACTTGCTATGTGTTGAAATTAATGCAGCTGCAAGAGCCATTCTCCGGAGGATGGAAAAGACCCTAGCTGTGGACTAGGGCCCCAGCACACTCCTAGGGTTTCTTGGTATGAGACCAAGCAATGAGAGCCATGGCAAAAGACCCTAGTGAGGGCCATGTTATCGCGCAGTTTGTAGCTAGGATAAAAGGCTAGAAATCGAGTATGCAAACTGGCGTAACTAGAACCAATCCCACCCAATGTCACCACGATGGGATGGTTCTTTCTCTTTAGGGTGGTAAGGCCCAGGGGAGACGTCCCTGGTGACCTGGGGTTTTGAAGAAGCAAAAGATTACAGAATAAAGGTAGATTCCCCCTCATAAGTCACCACCAAGCAAATAGTCCGGCCAAAGGCCAATTAAAAGGTAAACCCCCCAAAGATATACCTGCCTAGAACAAAGCAACAGCAAATAACATATGCAAGCTATCTTTCAATGGGTTAGTACTTCATAGAATAATTGACTATCTGAATAATATATAAGCAATTTGGTAATAAATGTTGACGAAGTCAATGTTTATCAATAGCAATGGAAATTGTAGCACTTCACCAATAAGTATTGAGACAATATGGCATTCAGAGTAAAAAGATCAACACTTCAATCAATTTATGCCTAAATTACCATTCAATTGCTCATAAAGCAAAACA
>ML825023.1:19754-66271 GCA_009831015.1 Picea engelmannii
GAGTGAAGGAATAGTGCTTGGACATTTTATCTCATCTCAAGGAATTCAGGTAGACCCATCCAAAATACAAGTCATTAAGGATCTTCCTACTCCCAAAACTCAAATAGAGGTAAGAAGTTTTCTAGGACATGCTGGATACTACAAAATATTTATCAAGAATTTTTCCAAAATAGCTTCTCCCCTGTTTGTGTTACTGATGAAAAATGTTGAATTCAAATGGATTAATTCTTTCCAGGAAGAATTTAATACACTTAAACATCAGTTATATACAGCTCCTATCCTTAGAGGACCTGATTGGACACTTCCCTTTCATAATCCTCTGATGCTTCAGATACTGCAATAGGAGCTGTTTTAGGACAAGAAGAAAATCATCTCCCTTATGCCATCTATTTCATCAGCAAAAATATGACTCCTGCTGAACTCAATTATACAGTCACTGAGAATGAATTCTTAGCAGTTATCTATGCAATTAATAAATTTAGACATTACATTACTGTCTATTCTACTTTTGTCCATACTGATCACTCAGCTATCAAATACTTAATGAATAAACCTATCACAAATGCTAGAGTCACCAGATGGCTACTATTATTGCAAGAATTTGATATTACAATTGTATATAGACCAGGAAAAGAGAATGTAGTTGTTGATTTCCTTTCTCGATTGACATTTGATGATGATACCCCAGTAGATGATTCCTTTCCTGATGAATACTTATTTGCAGTTTCTACTCACTCACCTTGGTATGCAAACATTTCTAACTACTTGGTTGCAGGGAAGTTACCACCACACCTATCCTACCGAGAGAAAAAAAGTATCATTTATCAAAGTGCTCGGTATAGTTGGATAAGTGGGTATCTCTTCCATATAGGAGCTGATCAAGAAATTCGAAGGTGCATTAGAGAAGATGAGGTGTATGATCTACTAAAATCTTGTCATGATGGCCCTTGTGGAGGGCATTTTGCTGATAAGAGAACATCACATAAAATTCTCAGGATGGGGTACTATTGGCCCTCACTCTTCAAAGATGCAAAGAAATATGTCTGGGCCTATGATAGCTGCCAAAGAGTAGGCCAACCTAATCATAGAGATGAAATTCCATTAAACCCCATATAGTACTTGAACCATTTGAAAGATGGGCCTTAGACTTTGTAGGACCCATCAACCCTCCATCCAATCAAAAATTTTACATAGTGGTCTGCACAGACTACATGACTAAATGGGTGGAAGCCAAGGCACTCCACAGAGCGACCGAAGAAGCAGTTATAGATTTCTTATTTAAAGACATCTTCATCAAATTTGGAGTACCAAGAGAATTAGTTACAGATGGAGGACCTCCTTTCACTTCTCACGGTTTCAAGGACACCCTTCACAAATATCATATTCAGCATAGAATGACTACAACATACCACCCCGAAGCCAATGGACAGGTGGAAAGAACAAAAAAAGTAATAGAATCCATTCTCACAAAAACAGTGAAGGAAAATAGAAAGGATTGGTCCTACAGGCTCCCTGAAGCATTATGGGCCTACAGAACTACCTGGAGAAATACTACAGGATTCTCTCCCTATGAATTAGTCTATGGAAAGAGTGTTGTCTTTCCTGTGGAATTTGAAATAAAAACCTTAAGGAATGCCTTAGCTGTCAACCTTGATTTGACCAATGCACAAACAACCAGGTTGCAGCAGCTCAATGAATTGGAGGAGAAAATACTAGATGCCATTCAACAGACAACCATAATTCAATAGCAAAGATCAAAATGGCATGACAAAAATATCAAGAACAAGCAGTTCCAAAAAGGTAATTGGGCCCTACTGTATGAATCTCGGTTCAAGGAATTTCAAGGGAAGCTGCGCACAAGATGGCTTGGACCTTACGAAGTAGACACCGTTTTCCCCAATGGAACAGTAAGGCTCCTCACAATCGATGACTCCAAAACCCCATTACTTGTAAATGGTCATCGGCTCCGTCTGTACTAGCGCCCTATTTCCAAAGAAGATTTTAAGGCCACATGCATGGCAGACGCCCATTTTCTCTTCGTAGAGGGGGTTTCTACCCCTAATTGCAATTAATTCTTTTAATTTAATTTCTTTACTATTAGATTAGATTAGATTTTATTTACTAATAATCCTTGTCAAGAAATACCATGTTACAATCGATTTTTGCAGATTCCCGATCGAAGTACAGGCCACTAGCAAAGGACGATCCTACTTTAAAAAAAAAAAAAAAGACAAGCTTTCCTAATGCTGAAACACCACTATCCATCACTTTTGACTCCTTCCCGATGCTGAAACACCACTGTTCATCACTTTTGACTTCTTCCTGATGCTGAAACACCACTGTTCAGCACTTTTGACTTTCCTCCGATGCTGAAACACCACTGTTCAGCACTCTTGACTTTCCTCCGATGCTGAAACACCACTGTTCAACACTTTTGACTTTCTTCATTACTGAAACACCATTGTTCACTACTCTTGACTTTCCTCTATTGTTGAAACACCGCTACCACTAACCCCACACCTATTTCCCCCATCATTGTTCAACAACCTTTTACCATTTTCTCGTAGACGAAACAACACTGTCCAACAATTGTTTCGCCTTTTCTTTTTCGTTGCTGAAACACCATTGTCAGCAACTCTTCATCATTTTTCCCGATGCTGAAACACCATTGTTCAACACTTGTGACTTTCTTCTAATGCTGAAACACCACTGTTCAACACTTTTTGTTCTCCCTATTGCCAAAACACTACAGTCCGGCAATTCCTCACTTTCTTCATCAACGAAACAACACCGTCCAACAATTGTTTCATTCTTCTCTGTTGCTAAAACACCAACTTTTCAACATCATCTGTCAGCAAGCCTTTACGCTCTCATACTATAGTTCGTCCTTCCAGTCAGCAAACCCTCGACACAATTCATCTATTAGATCAAAAGTCTATGCCACGACCACTACAGGACTACCATGGACAGGCATGATATTTTGTTTACAGAACGAATAAAAAGGTAAGGCGAGGTATGTAAATTTTATGTAATTCAGTTAGGCTATAGTTAATGAGAAGATTCTAAATCATTATGACCACTCGAGTGCAATCATTTATTAGCCACACTTGACGGGAGGGGAGGACACATCAAACCTTCTATACCATCATTTCGCACGAATTTACCACCGCCATCCCTAATTCACCACCCTTTCACGCATTTGACCGCCATTTTGCATAACCTTGCTCGGGAAACTCACTCTGCGCAGAAGTTGATACTCAAACTCTTTGACGCTGTATCCTATTGAGCTGGTAGCTATGTGTTGGCAGCCAATTCAATTTTTTCAATTGCCCTAAAAGTTGCCTACACCTATGACTTCTGAACTTCAAATTACTTTTCATACGACATTTGCAAATTGGTTTCAATTTAGTTTTCACGACTGAAAGCGTGGAAATTCCTCTATCGTTATTTGAACTGTCATAGTTTTTATCGATATTTTGAGTGGCACTTTATCGTTGGTTTATCATGTGACTGAAAAAGTTTTCCTATTCTTACTTTGATTGCACAACTTGACTTTTATTTCATTGATAAGGCATTGAGCATGCAAATTTATGGGTTATACTTGATTTCATAAGGGTCATGGTTGATTTTTTTTTATATGATGTGATCCTTATTATTATAAGTTCTTAGCTTATCGATTTTATGAAATCTCTTATCACAATGTTTTATAAACTTTGATTGCACATTATGCAACAAGCGCATGGGTAACATATGAGACTGATTTCATATGGAATGGCAATAGTTTGAAGTTATACAATGGCGCATTGGTTAAACATTTGGGTTTTGATTTAATGGTTTGAATTATTAAATAGCTCATATTAAACTTTGGGTTTGATTTAACGTTGAACATTCATCATTTCAAACCATAGATTAGCGCAATGGTTTACTATCCACCGTTTAATCCTTGGGTTGGCCGAATAGTTTGATTTTGGTTATGATTGATTGAACAACGCTGTACCTTATCATTACTATGCTTCATGGTGGTGATAATCCCACCACCTTCGCACGCGTACCATTAATTCACTTCCCCTTTCATCGTTCGCAGCTGTTAGCCCAAACGATACTTGCTCCTGTGTGTTGTTGTTTATCCGAACCCTACCATGCACCCGCACCATGGCTCCGATCGTAAGGACTGAACCCAATGGTAGCCAGACATTGTTGATGTTTGACGGTGCTTACAGTGACCTTGAGGAATTCAGATGGCTCCCGTTTATATGAAATTTTGATGGCTATAACCCTTGTGTGGCTCGACAATTTGCATTAACATTTGATGGCTGCCGAGCCAAGGTTGGGGATGTGCAAATTGGAAATTGATGAGCAATTTCTCAGTTTAGCTACTGGTCTGCCTACTGTTGGACAGAGATGGTCAAAAAATTGCAAAGTGGAAGATGTCCCATGGACATTGCTCTTCTAGTCACGAAGAGTGAGCTCCTGTGATAAGGGTTTGCCTGCAAATATGCTAAAGCAACCATGGCACGACTTGCTGATGATAACTAAACAATTTTTCACCTGCGAGGGCCGGTATGGTTTCGTTTTCCTGTATCACCTTCGGATACTTATAGTTTTCATGGGCTATGAGCTTAATATGCCTTACTACTTGCATAGGAGTCTGTTTAAAATGTCTAAAATATACAAACGGAACCAGGCCAATAACAACCTATTTCATTTTGGGTTAATTAAAATGCTTGTGGTTTGTCATTTGGGGTTACGTTGGGACTGTTGGAATGATTTTCTTAAACGCAATAATTTTGATGATTCAAGCCCACCACAGGTTGACAAACCTGTGGTGAGCGAGAGTAAGTCAATACCCCCTGTGCCTTACAGTGCTCTGTTACCCAAACCCCTACCCGACTCACCTATTGACCTACCCAATTCTATCACCAAGGATGTGGAAAATGTTAAACCCATGGCTAAAAATCCTAAGACCAAACCTAATGCGAATTCTAAAGGTAAGAAGAATGCCCGATTGATCTCTCGCATGGCAAGAAACAAACCAAAAATTACTGTCAACCCTGACCCTATTATGGTGAGTGAAGATTCTGACTCGGAGATTGAAAGTTACCTGGCAAGTGAGTATCCCTATTCTGAAGGTCTGTGTGACAAACCCTCATACGATTTTGTCAAAAACCTACCGACTTGTTTGCAAAATGATCCTAATTATCCAGGCATCGAAATGCCTTGTGAAACCCCTGGTGACTCGTCGAAACCCCCTCCTGCTCTATCCGAACCAGCTGCTCCACCATGTGATCAGTGTGGCTCATGGTTGGAAAGGTATTACCTTGATGTGTCAATGCTGCAGTCCAGAATTCATGCTCTGGAGGTTCAAGTTGCAAGGCTCTTTAGTCAAAAGGCAAAGATGCCATCCACTGATAAGAAACAGCGAACAACAGGTTCGATTCTCTTTAAGAACGTGGAGTCTGCTACAGCGGTTGTGAACTCAAAACTGGCATAGCTCGATCAACCTCACTGGTATGATTATCACCTATTTATATGAAAAACTCATAAACTCTGTCTACAGTGTGGATTTGTTTTGACACATAAGCATGAGTTATTGTATATAATTTTGTTTTGATTAATCGAATTTAGTTTCCGGGATTTGCTTTGATTAGATTTAGCTTTGATTCGATTGATCATATGATAGATTTGATTGTTTTAATTTAGCTTCAATTGAATTCTATGCCGATTATTGAAGTTGTTAATATTTTTCTAAACACAGGCTGTTTCTGGTATTCCAATTTTGAACACAGTCAATGGTTAGATTTGAATTAATTATATTCTATACGATATGGTTGGCATAACTGTTATAATGTTATATCCCGTGTCTTTTGACCAATTCGAATATCATTCTGTTAATGCATAACCAAATTGCAACTGTTCGATTCGCATCGTTTGACCGTGTTATCAGTCCAATTCATATTACAACAAATATCTTGTTTAAATTTTGTGATTATGCCCAGGATTACGATTTGTTGCAATATTTGACTCAGTCCCGATTTGTTGTGAATGTTACTCAGTTTATGGTTATCATTGTTGTTGATGATTACGATCACTATGTGATCCTTTCTGTTGATCGTGTCAATGCACAATGATCGTGACCTATGGCGAAGTTTGATGCTGTAATGAATGTTTCTTTTTGACTGTAATCGTAACAGTCTTCCCATATTGGCTTTTGATTAAAATAATATGAATCTTATACAACAGAAACAAATCGATTATGATCGTGATCGATTATGATTGTATTGATTATGATTACAATCGTATCTTATGCAATATGATTCAATGCTTGAGTTCGTTTGGATATGAAACAGTTTGGTTACTATCTGACCCGATTTTATAGCAACTAAAACAGAGCATTCTTACCTGTCCTAATTGCATGCTTTTCAATTTTGTTAATTTGAATGATAAATTCATTTGAATCATAGTGATTCGTTTTTTAATATTTATTAAAAGGAAATTAAATTGGATTGTTTGAAAAGATTTCATTTGATTGTTAATTGATCCTATATGCTATTTTAGACTAGTTACAGAATCAGATGATTCTGTAGCTAGGTCTGTAGGATCAATTTTTTAGTGTTTTGTTACTGAAATATCTTTCTAATTTGATATTTGTGTTCTATTGCAGGTAAATTCGAAATTACAATTGAGTTTATGAGCAGTTAGGAGATATTTCATGGATTTCACTTGCATTTTGATTTCTTAGTTTAGTGGATTTTTGGGATATTTCCCAGATTATGTAAAACAATTTTGATATTATCCACAGGGAGGTTTTACCCTGTGGAGAGGCTTATATATACTTATGATTTTTGTAATAATCATCATCCTCATTCGTGGGAGAACAAGGATATGGAGTTTTAATACAAACTGAAGCAGATTTGGTGTTTTGTCACAGCTTTAGCTTCTCATTATATCAATATCTTGTTTCATGTTGTGTATATCAATTTGTTTATGGTTTATGACTACTTTAGATATCTAAATCATGTGCAAATGATATAATTTTAATCACTGTAATCCATTATCTTGTCTCTTCCCAATATATAAAAGACATAACAATTGTGAATTCAGTTTGTGAATGACAGGTTTATCTTCTTCATGAATTGAATTATTTAATATAAGTTTTTGCATAACAGGTTTCCCTTATTGCAGAGATTTATAATCATAAGATTGTTATGAACTTTTATGTCTTGTTTGTCCTATAAACACTTCAAGGAGTAGCACAACCAATCGTTTACGAAAAGCTTACGGACTAACCGGTGCAAGTTTCCCTCCTTCGACTAGTTTAGAAGTCATCACACACAGGGCAGACTTGGAGCGTTTCCAGGTCAGTTAGTCTTTTCTTTACTGTTTTAATTAAGTAGTTTAATTCAGATATAAGCTCAATTAGATTTATATTAGATTGTTTAATTTCAGTAAATATATTAGATTGTTTAATTTCAGTAATGTTTATTTCTTTTTTATAAAATATAAAAATCAAAAAGATTCCTGGCTGTCTTAGGGAAGAAAACACATGAGTTTTTACAGGTTTTATTTAAATCTGTAGATTGTTTATAGTGTACATTTGTGAATAAGTAATATTGCAGCTGGTGATTAGATAGTTGATTTGAGTTATTATAATAGTAATTAGTAGATTGTATATAATAGTTAGAATAGTTATATTTAGTTTTAGTTTTATTTAGTAGCTTGTTTTAATTAGATTAGTATATTAGTTTGTTTTTATTGTTAGTTAGTTTAGTTTCTTTTATTTAGTTTTAGTTAGTTTGTTTTAGTTAGTTTTAGTTAGTTTTAGTTAGTTTTATTTATTTTAGTTAGTTTAGTTAGTTTAGATTAGTTTTCTCTTTGGTTTTCTAAAGACCTTAGAGCGGCCAACGGAGTCGTTAAACTCCTCAGGGTGGTCCATTCCAAACGGCTTGGGTTATTTAGACAACCCCGGACCGGTTCCACTCTCCCAGTTGACGGACGGTCAATTTTGCCCGTCAACAAATGGCGCTAGAAGGAGGGCTTGAACTTAATTAATGGCACGAGGCGGTAGCAAGACTCCTCCTCCACCTAATCACACCCCTATAGTGATTAGAAGTCGTTCACAAGATAATACCCCCCCTCAAACAACAACCACTTCAACTGAAGATCCACAGATCACAGTTGAGCCAACAACCCCTAATCCTACCGGTGGTGATCTCCAAGAGATCGTTCGTCAATCTCTTATCAAAACACATAGTGCCTTAGCTAGTCTTAGGTGACCAAACCGTCTGTGGGGTCAACCTTTAGATTTCTCTGATATCAGAGAATAGTTAGGCGATATAGACCTCACTGTGAATCCTACAGATCCAAACACAAATCCTGCTGCAGGAGGATCTGGGATACCTCCTTCACCACCTCCTTCATCTCCTTCCTCTTCTGGAGGAGATTCTTCTTCTGATGAAGGTAATCCACCTTATCAACCTTCCACACCCAATTCCCCAATGGAAAATCAGAACAAACCTGCTAGACCCTGGTTGGACCAGGATGCAGTAGCTGTACCTGGAGCCCAGCACCCTTTACCTAGGCACCCGAAGAAATGGCTTCCTAAGTTTGATTCTAATTCAAAACAGATGGCCGAAGATCATATCAAAAAATTTATGTTAGCCATCAGACTCTGTAACATTGAACATGAAGACGTCGTCTGTAGGTTGTTCCCTTACACCTTTGAGGGTAATGCGTCCACTTGGTACTTTGCCCAACAACCCCATACCATAGTGTCTTGGGAAAAGTTTGAGTCGTGCTTTTTGGAAAAATTCGGAGATGGCAAACCTTTGAAAGTCTTGGTCATGGATCTTTCAAGCTTAAAAATGAACTCAAAAGAAAAAGTTAAAGATTTTAATCAAAGATTCCTAACGCTTAAAAATTGAATCCCTGTAGATTATATGCCTGCTGAGAGTCTTGTAATTGCTTACTATACTAAAGCTCTACATCAAAGTATAGCTATTTGGGTTAAAAGATCTAAAAATGCCACATTGTTAGAAGCCTTCGAAGAGGCTACTCAGATTGAAAAAGACATACTTAGTCTTAAAGATTCTTCTAGCAACGAAACTGATACTGTTTCTTCTTCCAAAAAGAAGATTGAGATTCTCCCCAGACCTACACAAAACAAAACACAACCCGAAAACTCTGATTTGGAAAATTTAACCAAAGTTGTACACAAATTATCTAATCAAGTTATAGATTTAAAAAGGTCGACTGAAGAAGCCTCTTCGAGTAAAGGACCCTACAAACCTCCTTTCCGAAAGCCTTTTCCAACCAACCAGCCTAACCCAAACCCTGAAGGTTTGAACCTAGAAAGTTTGCAATGCGCTCTCCAGACAATTCTAGGAGCCCAAGATGACTTGATGCCTCCTGAAATACATCAAGAGGAAGTTGAGCAGGAAATAACTCAAGAAGAAGAGTCTTCTCCAAACATCTTTGGACACTTCTCAGATAGTATCTTTCAAGCTAACTTCGAGACTGTTCACCCGTACAACACTAGGAGTAAGACAACAAACAAACCTCCTGCCGAAAACACTACAACTTTACCTCCAAAGCCATCTAAATCAGTAGAAACTAAACAAAGTAATGCTGGCCCTAAATTAGATTATGATGTTGTTGAAGATCTTAAAAAATTACGGGCTAACATTTCTATTTATGAGTTGTTGAAGTTTCCATTTTTGTTACAGAGATGTTGCAAAATATTTCAGAAAATGGCAAGAATGGTAACTCAAATGGTAACAAGGTTGTGCAAAGCAAAGCTCCTTAGAAGACTTCCAAAAAAAATAATCCTGATCCTCAAGATAAAGGAAGCCTTCCTGTACCGCCTGTAAATAATGTAAGTAATGTAAATAACGTAAATAACACAACTGATGTAGATAAAGTAGCATTAGAAATCACGAGTAAGAAATCACAAGCTACAACTCTAAGTACTCGCAAAAATGTACCTCCTTTTCTTTTAACTTTCAAAATCTTCAACAGAAATGTGCATAATTGTATGGTTGACTCAGGAGCATCATCAAATGTGATGCCTTGGTCAGTCTGCCAAAAGATTAATGTTGAAGTAGAACCATCTTCTTTGAAAATCATACAACTTGATCGAACAGATGTTAAAGTTATAGGCGAATTGAAAAACGTATTGATTAGATTATCGTCTAACCCAAAGGTTCATCAGGTTATTGATATAATTGTGGTAGATATTCCAGAAGTGTATGGTCTATTTTTTAGCAGGGACTGGTCGGAGCAGCTACATGGTTACTTCGTGACGGACTGGTCTCACTTATGGCTTCCAGAAAACGGTAAGCCCAACAAGATCAGAGTGAATCGTGAGCGTTACCTCAAGTTCACGGTAACAGACTTGAATGACCCTAATGAACCATATACAACTCTGACTGATTCACCTGAAGTCCAAGGGATGGACACCTTCTTCGTAAATTTCATGGCTAAAGTTTCACCTATCAACAATCCACAACAACAGTCCGAGATCCTAGCATGTACGCAACCAACAGCTTCTATCCAATAGTCCTATGAGCCCGATGGAAATCAAATTTGGTCTCTATATTTTGACAGTTCCAAGTCTAAAGAAGGAGCTGGTGCAGGTTGCATCATTATCGATCCGGCAGGTAACAAAACATTATTGGCTTGTAGACTAGAATTTGAATGTACTAACAATATCGCAGAATATGAGGCTTTATTGCAAGGTCTCAGAAAAACCTTGGACATGCACATTCAAAATCTGATTGTATTCGGCGACTCTGAGATAATGGTTAGGCAGGTAAGAGATTCTATACATTGTCTTTCCCCGCATCTCAAATGTTACCAGTCTGAGGTATGGAGTTTAATGAACAAATTTTCTTCTTTTAATATAAATTCCATTCCTAGATTAAATAATGCTGAAGCAGACCTACTAGCTAATGTTGCCTCCAAACTTCTTCCTGCAGAAGGCTTATCCCCAAACACATTCTCCGTGGAGCTGTTTTTTTGACCATCTGTTCTTGACAATATCACAAACTGGAGAGTATTTGACGATGATCAACAGATCATTAACTTTCTGCACATGGAAGAAACCTTCCAAGGCGCTATGATAGATGAACAAATGCACGATGACAATTTGCACGACTTTACGATAATACCTGATCCGAAATCTACTGAAGCTCTATCGGACATGGTAAACTTCATACCCAAATATGTTGTTAGACTAGAAACGTTTTATGATTTTGAAGATAAATTTAAAAATACGGTCAATTGCAAAACCAACAATTCCTCACTGTCTTACGAAAAAGTCAATTTAGGGACTAGTGAAAATCCTTAGTGTATCAACTTAGGCTTGGGATGTTCTAGGCAAGAAAAATCTGCTTTTGTTAAATTATTTAAAGAGTTCAAGGATGTTTTTGCATGGACTTACGATGATCTTAAAACGTTTGATCCTAATATTATACAGCATGTCATCCCGATGAAGCCCCAAACCTTACCCTTCCAACAGAAACTGAGGAAAATGCATCCTAAACTAGAACCGACCGTACAAAAAGAATTGAATAAACTCCTAAGTGCTAAAATAATTTTTCCTGTTAGACACACTCAATGGGTATCCAACCTCGTCCCAGTGCAGAAAAAAAATGGGGAAATTCGACTTTGTGTCGATTTCCGGAACCTCAACAAAGCGTCTAACAAAGATAATTATCCTATCCCTCCCATGGAACAGATCCTTCAACAAGTATCTAGTTCCGAGAGACTATCCTTACTAGATGGTTTCTTTGGATACAACCAAGTCTTGATGTCTCCGCCAGACCAATTAAAAACTACCTTTCATACCCCGTGGGGCACTTATGCTTATCGCAAAATGCCTTTTGGATTGATTAATGTCGGTGCTACCTTTCAAAGAGAAATGGACATTGCTTTCAGAGGCTTAATCAATCACTCCGTAGTAGTCTACTTAGATGATGTGACCATTTATTCTAAAAACAAAGACGATCATCTAGCTCACTTACGAGCCATTCTGCTACGATGTCGAAAATACGGCATCTCCTTGAACCCTAAGAAGTCCATCTTTGCAGTAGAACAGGGTAAACTACTAGGATTCATTGTGTCTAGTGATGGAATGATTATTGATCCCAAAAGAACCCAAGCTAAGCGTAAGTTAGATCAACATCAACAACTGATTAAAAGATGGTTCGATTCTAATTCTGCTTCTGATAGGAATTTTGAAGTAGGCGATCTCGTCTTAAAGTGGGACAAACCACACGAAGGAAAGGGTGAACACACCAAGTTTCAAAATTTGTGGCTTGGGCCATTTTTGATTGCTGAAAAGTTGGGTCCTAGTTCCTTTCGATTGCAGAATCTTGAAGGGCAGCTTGACACCTATCCGGTGAATGGCCAAGCCCTGAAAAGATACTTTGCTTGATTACTACCCTTGTATATTATGTAAATATTTCTTTGGTTTGCATCTTTTTGTTTTCTTCCTGTTTTGATTTTGATTTGGATTGATTAATTTTTTTTGGTGTTTTTGAAAGATATGCATGCCTGTGTACTGAGCTATTTAGACAAAGACCATAGAAAAATTTCTTCGCTGAAATAACTTCTGAAAGGTTGTACGAACATCAATGATATATTTCAAAAAACTGATATTTATGTTGGAAAATTTTGTTTTTTGAAAGAAGTTTACTAATTTCAATCTCTGAGCAAAGTTTGTCATGATCATCTATTTTCTTCTTACGCTATCCCTTTTCCGTAAAGGAATGACTCAAAAGGATGTCTCCCTATCATAGTAAGTTTTTTTAGAAATAAAACATTTCTGGAGCTGGATAAAGGACAGTGTCAAAAATTCTGATGAGGTCTGAAAAAATATCATAAAATAATTAAGATTTTTTTAGCGTCACCCCGCCCAGCTATCCACAAAAGAAAAACAAATTAAAAATGTTAATAAGAGCTGTGGGAAGTGTTTGTAAACCCGTCGGGATAGTGAACAGGTCCGCTGGCAGTGGGTAAATGCAAGCATGACACCAAGACAACTTCGCCGGGGTACTGAACAGGCCTGCTAGCAGCGAAGCAATGTCGGGTACACGAAAATCTATAAAAAGATACAAGAAACCTCTTTAAAAGTCCTTTACCCTGATCTAGAACTTCTTGACAGGATACAGACGTCCGAGTGGGTTAAATGGAAACCCTGTCGAGGCTATGGACGCCTGCTGGCAGCAGTGGCCATGCCAACAGTATTGAAGATTTTATCATTAATATCATGACTTGCTGACCTTAAGACTGTTATTGGTTTTCATCTTTTAAAACACTGTTGGAAAAAATGATTAATGATGATGTTAGTACGATTTTCTGGTTGTTATTTTTGAGTTGAATTTTTCTTTGTTGTCCTAATCTGAATTTATTTCTTTTGACAGAGATAACTGCTTCTCCCAGTGTGTCGCCATTGTTGGCAGCCAATTCAATTTTTTCAATTGTCCTAAAAGCTGCCTACACCTATGACTTCTGAACTTCAAATTACTTTTCATACGACATTTGCAAATTGGTTTCAATTTAGTTTTCATGACTGAAAGTGTGAAAATTCCTTTATCGTTATTTGAACTATCATAGTTTTTATCGATATTTTGAGTGGCACTTTATCGTTGGTTTATCATGTGACTGAAAAAGTTTGCCTATTCTTACTTTGATTGCACAACTTGACTTTTATTTCATTGATAAGGCATTGAGCATGCAAATTTATGGGTTATACTTGATTTCATAAGGGTCATGGTTGATTTTGTTTTATATGATGTGATCCTTATTATTATAAGTTCTTAGCTTATCGATTTTATGAAATCTCTTATCACAATGTTTTATAAACTTTGATTGCACATTATGCAACAAGTGCATGGGTAACATATGAGACTGATTTCATATGGAATGGAAATAGTTTGAAGTTATACAATGGTGCATTGGTTAAACATTTGGGTTTTGATTTAATGGTTTGAATTATTACAATAGATCATATTAAACTTTGGGTTTGATTTAACGTTGAACATTCATGATTTCAAACCATAGATTGGTGCATTGGTTTACTATCCACTGTTTAATCCTTGGGTTGGACGAATAGTTTGATTTTGGTTATGACTGATTGAACAGCGATGTACCTTGTCATTACTATGCTGCATGGCACTGATAATCCCACCACCTTCTCACACGTACCATTAATTCACTTCCCCTTTCATCGTTCGCAGTTGTTAGCCCAAACGATACTTTCTCCTGTGTATTGTTGTTTATCCGAACCCTACCATGCGCCCGCACCATTGCTCCGGTCGTAAGAACTGAACCCAATGGTAGCCAGGCATTGTTGATGTTTGACGGTGCTTACAATGACCTTGAGGAATTCAGATGGCTCCCATTTATACGAAAGTTTGATGGCGATAACCCTTGTGTGGCTCGGCAATTTGCATTAACCTTTGATGGCTGCCGAGCCAAGGTTGGGGATGTGCAAATTGGAAATTGATGAGCAATCTATCAGTTTAGCTACCGGTCTACCTGCTGTCGGACAGAGATGGTCAAAAAATTGCAAAGTGGAAGATGTCCCGTGGACATTGCTCTTCCAGTCACGAAGAGTGAGCTCCTGTGACAAGGGTTTGCCCACAAATATGCTAAAGCAACAATGGCACGACTTGCTGATGATAACTAAACAATTTGTCACCTACGAGGGTCGGTATGGTTTCATTTTCCTGTATCACCTTCGGCTACTTATGGTTTTCATGGGCTATGAGCTTAATATGCCTTACTACTTGCATAGGAGTCTGTTTAAAATGTCTAAAAGATACAAACGGAACAAGGCCGATAACAACCTATTTCATTTTGGGTTAATTAAAATGCTTGTTGTTTGTCATTTGGGGTTACGTCGGGACTGTTGGAATGATTTTCTTAAACACAATAATTTTGATGATTCAAGCCCACCACAGGTTGACAAACCTGTGGTGAGCGAGAGTAAGTCAGTACCCCCTGTAAAACAATTTTGATATTATCCACAGGGAGGTTTTACCCTGTGGAGAGACTTATACATACTTATGATTTTTGTAATAATCATCATCCTCATTCGTGGGAGAACAAGGATATGGAGTTTTAATACAAACTGAAGCAGATTTGGTGTTTTGTCACAGCTTTAGCTTCTCATTATATCAATATCTTGTTTCATGTTGTGTATATCAATTTGTTTATGGTTTATGACTACTTTAGATATCTAAATCATGTGCAAATGATATAATTTTAATCACTGTAATCCATTATTTTGTCTCTTCCAAATATATAAAAGACATAACAATTGTGAATTCAGTTTGTGAATGACAGGTTTATCTTCTTCATGAATTGAATTATTTAATATAAGTTTTTTCATAACAGGTTTCCCTTATTGCAGAGATTTATAATCATAAGATTGTTATGAAATTTTATGTCTTGTTTGTCATGTAAACACTTCAAGGAGCAGCACAGCCAATCGTTTACGAAAACCTTACGGACTAACCGGTGCGAGTTTCCCTCCTCCGACTAGTTTAGAAGTCATCACACACAGGGCAGAATTGGAGCGTTTCCAGGTCAGTTAGTCTTTTCTTTACTGTTTTAATTAAGTAGTTTAATTCAGATATAAGCTCAATTAGATTTATATTAGATTGTTTAATTTCAGTAAATATATTAGATTGTTTAATTTCAGCAATGTTTATTTCTTTTTCATAAAATATAAAAATCAAAAAGATTCCTGGCTGTCTTAGGGCAGAAAACACATGAGTTTTTACAGGTTTTATTTAAATCTATAGATTGTTTATAGTGCACATTTGTGAATAAGTAATATTGCAGCTGGTGATTAGATAGTTGATTTGAGTTATTATAATAGTAATTAGTAGATTGTATATAATAGTTAGAATAGTTATATTTAGTTTTAGTTTTATTTAGTAGTTTGTTTTAATTAGATTAGTATATTAGTTTGTTTTTATTGTTAGTTAGTTTAGTTTCTTTTATTTAGTTTTAGTTAGTTTGTTTTAGTTAGTTTTAGTTAGTTTTATTTATTTTAGTTAGTTTAGTTAGTTTAGATTAGTTTTCTCTTTGGTTTTCTAAATACCTTAGAGTGGCCAACGAAGCCGTTAAACTCGTCCGGGTGATCCATTTCAAACGGCTTGGGTTATTTAGACAACCCCGGACCGGTTCCACTCTCCCAGTTGATGGACGGTCAATTTCGCCCGTCAACACTATGGGAGGCTCTGTCATACGGAACGAGCCCTCCACCACAGCATTGTTAGAACATTATCCAGTAGCTTATCAAATCTTTCAACAGGCAGGATGGCTCAGTTACTTTCAGAGACTCCAGGGGTATAATGAACAACAGGTTCTGCAGTTCGCCCAAAACCTTCAGGAAGACCATTATGTCGTCCAAGGGGTCCGAATTTTAGTAACAGAAGAAGATATAGCACTGGTCTCAAGCCTCCCTATCGACGACACTCGCATGTTCAGCCATAAACATATCATTCGAAATGCTCAACAGAACTTCTTCCTGCCAGAAGAATGAATTGAATTTAAAGGAAGGGGTGTTCAACTCAGCTCATTGCCACCCCCATGGCCGGAAGTTGCAAGATTCATCAAACATTACTTAACCTACGAGGGCCGATACCAGGTAGTTTATCAGCACAAATTTCTTCTATTATCTCATTTAAGGCATAATAAACGGGTCAATATTCCTTATTATTTGCTGGGTTGTCTGAAAAATATGGTGCATTACTGTAGAAAGGCTAAATATCCCACCCTTTCACTCACCCATCACTGTCTTGTCCAACTGTTCATCCAAAGGGGTTTTTCCCAACAAAACCCTCCACTAAACAACCCGCCCATAAACCCCCAAGCAGTTGCCGAAATTCCTGAAAACCTCCAGGAGCAGCAACCGCAAAATTCCCCAGACCCTCCAGAAGTACCCAATAGCCCTCCCACAGAACCAACCAGACCAATCAATCCCCCTACCATACCAAGCCCACCTCATACCTTACCAGAATCATCCACTCCCGCCCCTCATATTCTTACTGATAACTTTGAGCCAGATAATTCCCCCTGCCCCATCATTGAGGAAAGACCCCCACGTAAACGAAAACAAATTCCCTTCTTTCCACCCTTCTTACGAAAAAAGCGAAAAAGGGCCTCCACAAGACCACCCATTATTGCCACTACCCTACACCCCCAACCCATTCGACTGATACCCCATACACCTCCACCCTCCCAAATCTCGGGATCTTTTCCTATTCCACCCACGGGCACTGAAACACAAGAACCAGATGCCCAGGGTGTTGCAACATCATCCGTCTCAAATAAAGTAGCTGAAACACAAGAACCAGGTACCCATTCTGTAGCTGAAACACAAGAACCAGCTACCCATCCAGTGGCTGAAACACAAGAACCAGCTGCTGATATTGAAATTGAGATATAGGAATCAGAGGTCCACGGTGCTGCAACACTACTCTCCTCAAATAAAGTATCTGAAACACAAGAACCAACTACCCATTCAGTGGCTAAAACACAAGAACCAGCCATAGTTGCCACACAAGAACCTGCTACGACTGAAACATAAGAACCAGCTACTGATATTGAAATTGAGATACAGGAATCAGAGGTCCAGGGTGCTGCAACACTACTCTCCTTCCATCAGGAAGATGAAACACAAGAATTAGCTGCCAATCCAGTAGCTGCTCCACAAAAGCCAGCTAGTGAGGCTGTGACTGTCACACAAGAACCAGTCATCCCTCAACCAGAACCAACAATGACCTCTCTCTTGCAGGAAAATGAATTTTTAAAATATGAACTGGAATCATATAAGCAAGAACTAGCCAGGGCAACGGAAGCATACGAGAAGGAACTAAATTTGTACATCTTAGCTTGTACAACAACCTTGTCAGAGGGGACTACAGAGAGCCTGTGTAAAGAATATATGTGTTGTCAATGTGGGGATATTTACTATCAGGCAGGCTATAAGGTAACTCAAGTCCCAATATCAGGAGCTCCCCCTACTCCTTCACCTTTTGTAGTAAAAAAGGAAGAACCTGCTGTCACACAAGAACCAACAGAACCCCACAAGATCAAGACTGAGCCCTGTATTCCAACAAATGAAGCCCCTGCCTTTGTCAACAAAGTTGTACAGAAAATGCCTATGGAGGAATTTACACCTCCCAGCCAGATCAATCTCCCCACTTTTGTGGAACAATCTAATCAAACCTTACCTCATCCCACTACTTGCAACGCTGAAACACAGACCCAGCTATGGGATGAGCAGGCAGTAATACAAAAATGGAAGAAAGAGTATGCTGCAACACAGGCCAAAATCCTGCAAGAGCACAGACAAATCTGGATAAATCATACATACTCAAATTGGGAAGCTTTATAGAAGACACGCCAGGAAGCTCGTTCCCTTAAGAAACAGAACAAAGAATTGAAAGGCAGAATGGCCCGGGTATTTGACCTAACACAAAAGCTATTGGCTACAAGAAAACCATCTTGCAACTACTCCTTGTTCCTTATGGAGCGACTCACATGGTTTCAGATCAAATCAATTATAGAAGGAAAACCCTATGCAGTACTACACCCAGCAGAGTTTGTCAAAACCTTCACAGAAGCATCTGCTAGAGATCAACACCTCCTCTGCGAGGCATATTTCCACAATGAATCCATTCCTGAGAATAGGCAGCTGAACCTTAAACCTCTTGTCGGAGACATCCAGATTCGGGCGTTCACCTCCTTTCTCCACAATCAAATCATTTGGAAAGATGACTTCATGGATTCTAAACACAATAAAGACAACCGCCTTCTATGGATAAGACCAGAACCACAGAATGCAGCCACTTTTGTCACATAATATTATGAGTTCTTAAAGAAACCAGGTATCACTGAACATGTTCAGCAACTACAATCAAGAGTGCTCCAGGATTGTCAGCACATCATCAGATCCATAGAGATTCCTGCCCTCTAAGCAAATAACCTGTTTTGGCAGCAATCCACTGAGAAAAGACAAGAACACCATCCTTTTAGCCCCACCAACCTAGAGGTAGCAATCTCCAGGGTGCCTAACTACATCCAGTGTGTTCAACAATGTGCTGAAAACTGGATAGGATACTGGTTTTATTTTCCTATCCTCTGGTTTCCAATAGAAAGATATCAAATTACTTATAAGCTGCCTAAGAAGACAGAAACAACAGCATGGAAAATATTACAACGGGTCCAAGGGTTCAGAACGCCAATGTACAGTACCTCCCAGAGCTACTGCTTGAGTAACTTACACACTCATAGTCGGTATCCAGACTCTGATTCAGAGTGAAGTTTCCTGAGGACATGAAACACCTTGAGTTGGGGGGGATGTTATGACCACACAATGTACCTTTTGGCCCATACTTTTTGCCACTATTACACTCTTGATCACCCACATTTAAACTCATACTATCACTTTATCTGATCATTCCAAAGTTATACAACGTCCCTTCTCATTACTATACGTTTAATCTGTTTTGCATAATATTTTACATCACTCTTGTACTTAACCATTGATTAGAAATGTATAAGTGCTGAAACAGTTCAAACTGCAGATTAGCATTTGAGGCCTGTTGCTGAAACATCAATTCACAGAAGCTGTTACACAGTCCAAGGTCGCAGATGCTGAAACACAGAGCTGTTACACAGTCCAAGGTCGCAGATGATGAAACACAGAGTTGGTACACAGTCCAGGATTGCAGATGATGAAACACATAAGATCGACGATGTTGAGGAAGATGTTACACAGCCCAAGATCGACGATGCTGAAACAAAAAGGAATCCGTTACATAGTCAGCGGTCAACAACAACTCTACAACAGTCGCATCGTGAGCCAAGCACCAACCATCACTCCTACATAAGAATGATGAAACAGTCAAAGAGCGCAAATCTCGTGGCTGAAACAACCCGCGATTTGCAGTGCTGAAATAGCACCAGCAGCAACGAGAAAGAACTGTTACTCCAGCCGTAACAATAACACCTCATTCAACACTTGTAATAGCATTCTGTTGCGCGAGACTAGGACATCCTACTCTGGTTTAGAAAGTTGATCTGACTAAGAATAGGACTCAGATATACATCTGTAATTTTTGATCAATTGTATCGAAGGGATTCCCTCTTTAAATAAGAGGAAATCACCATTCGAGAGGATCCCAAGTTTTATGTATTAAGAAAGCTTCAGAAAGAGGGACGTACTTCATTTTTCCAGATTGTAATATGATCCATGGATAGATGAATAAAAGACTGTTTTGAGCATCCTTCTCTAGCCTTTTCGTCTCAGGGGAATCTTGTGAGAAGGGAGGGCCCACCTTCTTCACAAGATTCACCCATTAGTTTTATATTGTGTTAGTGTAATTTTTGTTTATGCCTTGATTAACTTTTGTCTTGCTGAAACACTACTTTTAATGAATTCTGCTTTGCTGAAACACTACTGAACTCTGTCTTGTTAAGAACTTTAGTTTATTAAATGTTACATTATTTTCACGAAGTTCATAATCATTTTCATTAGTAATCTTGTGTGATGATTTTATGAGGTGTGCTAATTAGAGACTGGGTTAAGGGTCCCTGCTTAATGGAAGGGATTAGAAGGTCCTTTTCTCTGTAGATTTCAGTTATTTCCGCAAGTGTGCTAATCAGAGACTAGGTTAAGGGTCCCTGCTTAATGGAAGGGATTAGAAGGTCCTGTTCTCTGTAGATTTCAGTTATTTCCGCAAGTGTGCTAATCAGAGACTGGGTTAAGGGTCCCTGCTTAATGGAAGGGATTAGAAGGTCCTATTCTTTGTAGATTTCAGTTATTTCCGCAAGTGTACTAATCAGAGATTGGGTTAAGGGTCCCTGCTTAATGGAAGGGATTAGAAGGTCATGTTCTTTGTATATTTCAGTTATTTCCGCAAGTGTGCTAATCAGAGACTGGGTTAAGGGTCCCTTCTTAATGGAAGGGATTAGAAGGTCCTGTTCTCTGTAGATTCCAGTTATTTTCACAAGTGTGATGATCAGAGACTGGGCTAAGGGTTCCTGCTTAAAGGAAGGAATTAGAGGGTCCTGTTCTCTGCTAGATAGAGTTAGCCTTCCATGCATTAATGTTTTCATGAAAGTGTGTTAATTAGAAACAAGGTGCTGGAGTTCCTGCTTGGGAATATGGTCCTGTTCTCTGGTTACAGAATAGTTGTTCTTTCCTGTTGCAGTTGTTATTTTAATGTAATCCAGGATTCTTTAGATTAATCTTTAAATATCTGCAATAGGTAGGTTGCTTTCCTGTAATTCAAGTCAGAACTTCAGTTCATTCAAGGCAAGTGTGATTAATACAGTTTCCTTTACTACAACTCTAAGTTGCTTTTGGAATTGAGCATATATAGTGTGTGGTTATCTTTGAAATAAACATACTTCCCTGGGTTGACAATTTATGTAGCACTTGATTGTTTGAGTTAATTAAGCAATTATAGTGACCAACAGATTTAAAGTTCCCTATTTGACAACTTCTATTGTTTTGAAAATGTGAGAACTAGATAACGGGGAGTTATTTGGATGCCTATCCAACCTCGTTGAAATTTTTGGATAGTTTTGTCAAGAAAAGGAGTAGGGTGTTTCAGAATCTCGTTGGAGGAAACTTACTTTGACCTCCACAACTTCTAGATAAAACTATGTGAGTGATTGGTGATCTTGTGTGTGAACAAGTGAAAGTGTGCCAAGTTTTAATAAATTAGGTGTCACCTTGGTGCATGTGGACTTTTCTTGGTCCTTACAAGTCTTTGATTACCTAATTAACTAACTGTCGTTGGTACAACCTTGCAGAATTTTAAAATCCCTAGGAAACTAGGATGTGGACATGTGGGTGCTTTACTATTCCTTTAACTCCCTAAATGTGATTTAATCTAAGAAATCTTTGAAACTATCCTAGATGGTAAATATGTGGGCATGTATGGGCCCGTTACAAAACCTTTAAACTCCCCTAGTGATTTAATCTAAGAAAGCAAATTTCAACACTATCCTATCTTTGTAGTATGTGGGCAGGTATGGGCCCTTACAATCTTAAGATGTATTTGAAAAATAAACTAAGAGGAGTCCCGAGCGGGTTGTTGTCCTCTCCTAAAGATTTTGTCTATTTAAGGGAGACAGAATTGTCCCACAACCTCTTTTTGATTCTCAAGGTCACTTTGAAGCGCGAGAGAAGAGCATACTCAACGATTTTTATCCAATTTCTGGTCCCAATGCAAGTTTTATACGTGATGTGAAATGATTCCAACTTAACTTCAGTCAAAGCAAGCCATCCATGTGGAAAAATGACAAAAAGGAGGAAAAGTTATGATTTTACCCCTAAGTGCCTATGTGTTTTGACTAATCCCTTTACATGGAGAGGGAATGTAAGTGTAGTGCAGATTACAACATGCATGGAATCAACTTTCAGAAGGCTATGGGTCCTCAACAGATCATAAAACACTTACAATGTGTATTTTTATGCACAGGTGCACGGGTCTTAGAATAGACAGAGGCACTTTGAGAGTCAATGTGCAAACTAGAAGTGGTTTATGGGTGTATGTGCGCAGAAGGAATTGAGTAATACAATGATTTTGGCGCATGTGGACACGATGCGCGACTGTGGGCTGATAAAACCACGCACAGCTGTCACACGGCCGTGAAGAAAATTTTGGATGAAATTCCTTCAACTTAGCTTTGAATTTGGCTACCTGTAGGTTGGCATGGGCCGGTTATGGTACCTGCAGGTTAAATAAACAAAAAGAAGAGCTAAAATAACCCAAGTGGGGTAGGAAATTGATACCTTTCCCCAGGGGATTTTCCAATATGTTGTGCCTCTTTTGTCACGTAGATGAGCAAAATAGAGGTGCTTACAAGCTTAGTTGGGTTAGCTAAGAAAGACAGTAGTAAAGGAAAGGGTTAGAAGAGTAAAGCATAAAAGACTAAGCTAAGAATTAAACTAGGAATGATAAAAAAAATTAAACTATAGTGCATAAGGACATAAGAACAAGAAACAAACAAGACTCATGTCACCAATGGAAAGGATTGTATTAGTGAAAATAAAACACCAAAGAGAAAGGGGGACTTTGGGTCCCTTCTTTCTCCAAGGGAGAGCTCTTGGATGCCCAAGATTGAGCTCTTCTTACAACTTGAAAAATTGAAAGAAATGGTGAAAGAATCCCAAGCTAATTCACTCAAAGGGTGATGTGAACAGCTCAAATGGAATGGTGCTAGTATGCTCTTGATGAGAAAAGAGGATTCGCCAAGAGAATAGCAACAACATAACCTTACAAATGAATTCCTTCAAGATGTAGTGCACCCATGGCCTCTTTTTATAGCACAACTTTGAGGTATTATGCAACCATCTTTTAGTGTGAACAAGGGGTTGTTTAGGGCACCTTTAGGTCTTTGACCAACCACCTAGCCAGATTCAGTCAAGATTTGGATGTCAAATCGACTTGGAAGATGAACTGAAAGTGGGTGCGAGGCCAACCAACATCATAAATGCGTCGTTCTCAGGTGTGCACAACTTTTAGTGTCCACAGTCGTGCATCATGCGCATGTGCGCTTTTCCTATGTTTCTTGATGGTGCATATGCGCGCGCTCCCTGTATAGTCATAGCGCATCCTGATTTTGTAACTGGTTGTATAGTTTTGGACCTTTTTGAAATGATTTTTTGGTAATTTTGGTCCATGGGTGAACTTAATAGTTGTTTGGAGATTCTGGATTCCTATAACTATTTGCAGATGAAATTTCAGTGATAACAAGTGGAACTCGTAGAAAATGAGAAGAGATAAGTAGAGGGACAGGTAGAGAAATCCAGGATAGAAAAGAGTAGATCAGAAGGAAATAATGAGAAATCCTTAAATGACAAAGATGAGGCTGAAAAAAAGGCTTCCAAATCCTTGAAGGAGAAAGAAGAAGCTAAACAAATAGTGCAGAAATTCCACATAGCCATCCAAAAATTATATGAGGTCCCAGAAGTACCAATGGTGCTAGAGGCCATGATCAAGGAAAAAGTAGTAAATATTAGTGAGTCTATCCATGTCCTTCACACAAATATTACAGAGTTGGAAGTGCACGCAACACTAGGGACACCACTGGAAGAAATATCACAAAGGGAACAAACTTCGCAGACAGTGGCGGTGAATATCAAAAGCTTATAACAAGAATTCATAAATAAATGTGACGAAGGAACATGCATGTGGAAAGAGATGATGAACACCCCAGAGCTACAAGCACTAGAAGAGAAAATACGGATTGTGTAGGAACAAGTGAATCGGGTCACTGAGCACGCAAATACTTTCCCACTAAATGAAAGAATGACAAAACTTCTGGTTAACAGGAAACTATACCTTGCAGTGGAACAACTAAAGGAAGAACGGTGGAATATCAAACAAGAGTTGTGACCATGACAGGACGAATCCATCGGGGCACTAGAAGAACTAGTTACCACACAAACCATCACAACATTAGTGGTGCAAGACACCGAGGAAAAATTAACTAGTTTGGTAGCACAGACAATGGAGGAAATTGTGAACAAGGAAGTAGAAATCAAAGTACCAGTACAAAAATGAAGGAACGCCTCTATAAATTCATTGATGCATGGAGGATAACGACACAACAGGCCTAAGTCACTTAGGACAAGCCACGTGTGAGTGTTGCGGGCCTATTGGGCAGGAAGTGTCGGATAGAGAACAATGAGAAGAAATGAGGTACAGAGACAAGGAACATGATCAAGAAGATCAAAAGTATCAAGAAAGAAGAGAGAGGAAAGAGAAGAATATGGTGGACAGGAAGAAACAACTAGTGTAAAATCCAGGAAAACTAGTCGAGAATGAGCTACATCTAGATCATAATGAGTTTTCTCCAGCCGAGCATGAGTGGGAGCCAACTCATTATGAGTTGGAAAACAAACCTGAGAAAAAAGGACAAAATATGAAAACATATAGATTGAAGTTCAAGGGTAGAACAAGAGGAACCATAGGAATTATGAGTAGTTTTTGCGACTATAGGATGTTCTGTGTGTAAATAATCCACCAATGTAAGAATACTAGTGTACATTGAGCCTCTATTGTAGCGCAGAGTGCAAGCAAAATGCCATAACTTTAATAAAGAATAAAATATTTTGTGGATGTAGCCTGGGAGGGGGTCAACCATGTAACTAGGCCACGATAACTAGGATATAGTGTGTGAAAGGAACTTGTAGGTATGATAGAGCATGCCTCCCTTCTTTCCCTCACCACTACAGAATCTTGGTTCCTACAGTCCCCGTAAAGATACCTTGGGTGAGACTTCACCTGCTTGTAGGTGATGATGAAAGGGTCGGTATCTGTAGGGTTTTGTTCGAATAATTACCTTGAACCTAGGGTCTTTAACCTACCTGTGTGCACGCCAACAATGTGCAATCTATGTGTGAATGACAAGGGAATTTTGGGGTAGAACTGAGATATCATGTATGAGCATAGTGTGCACCTTTTGTAAGAGATGACGTTGAATAATAATATAAGAATCATGTCATTCTAGATGTATCCAATAATGGGTGAACCATGTTAAAATATGGTGTCTTTGTGTTATGTTGTGATGTGTTTGTTTATTGTTCTATTTATTGTGCACGCTTAATGTATTTTGGTTAATCTGAATATGTTATATGTTGGTATGGTTTTGCACACATAATAAAAGGTATAATGAATGAATGCTAAGTAGAATGGTTATGATGAATGCTTCAAATTCCTCCATGAGTATGGAAACCTAGTTCCTTCAATCCCCATATATACCTCGGGTGAGCCTTCACCTTCTTGCGGGTGATGTCGAAAGGGACAGTATCTTAGAAGTTTTGTTGGTGAATTAATTTTGAACCTAGGGTCTTCCCATTGCGTGCCAACAAATGGCTCCATTGTTGGGACTGTGATCTATGACTTAAAGGAATGTGGAGGTCGACTAAGGAAGAGATCAGATAGTGTATAGAGATGAAAGAGCATGAGTTTTCCAGAAATCAAAATAAGAACCCATTAGTTCAAAACAATGGTTGCATAGGTATGTATTCACAGATCTATGTTAGATTTTCTTTGTTGATTTCCCAATTTTTTTGACTTAGTGGTTACATAGGTTAGCTGAAAATAACGAAACATTTCACACTATTGTTCAGAGTAATTGGAACCTTGATTTGATTTAGCAGCTGAATACTATAATTAATCAGATCTCACACATAGTTGAATTTTGGCTGGATTGTATATTAGGAGGTTATATTACCGATTTTGCTATAGATTGTACCAAGTCATATAGTGTTGTTGAAAGAGAATTATTTAAAGGTCCATGTGGAAGGTATTCGAAATCATTGTCTACTTCACTCAATATGTTGTTGTTTGGTAAGGGAGTTATGAAGATGGAATCTAATTTCCCTAGTAGCTAAGAACCTTCACACACATAGGGGGAATGGAGGTTGACCAGGGGATGGTATGATTGTTAGGAAAAGAGGGAAGAAGATAAGGAATGAAAAACAGATGGGATGAGGATGACGAGAGAAGAATAATGTACAACAAATGAAGAGATTGGAGTATTGCGCAATGGTAAAATATTTAGGCACAGCAGGAAGAGGAATGTGGTTGAGAGATAAGGGTAGCATAGTGATATTGAGGAAAGAGACACTGGTGTAATAATGCATATCAAAGAAATATTGCACACATCAGAAAAGGAAAATGATCGCCAACTCAGACCAGTAAAAGAAGATACATTACATCCCACTTAGGCCAGACTCTGTATTGAACCCACGACCCTATGTGTGTCTCCAAGGACTGAGGCAAGATATGAAGTTTTTTCAATTATATTTATTTAGGGAAGTAAAGATACTAGTAAAGGTATTCAGAGTAGTGGAAGTAGTATGCCAAGTTAGAATTAGTTAGTGTCACCATGGAAGAATATTGCGCAGGATGCAATTTTGGGGTTATACCCCACTTTGAGAATGTCTAGCTTCCATGAAGTGGGGACAAAGGATCCAAAAAAACATTTGTTTGTGAAGTGAAGTGATATGGAAAGTGAAGAATGTCACGGATGATGATGAAAATATTTTTCAGTTGGAAACGACATTCCGAGAACGTGCATTACTATGGTTTATGAAGTATCATTCTCCTGTACCTGTGGGACAAACTAGAACATTAGCAAACATTAGGAAAGATTTGTTGAAAGAGTTCCAGAATTTGAAGTCTAAGTCGCAGTGTATTACAGAACTGAAAGAGATCAAGTAGTTTTCAAATGAGTCAGTATGGGATTTTGAGAAGATATTCAATATATTAAAGAACCAATTGACCTTCCATATTCCATATGAGAAACATAGGGAGTGGTTCATTGCAGGACTATTTCTGCATATACGCTTCCCTTTGACGCAACAAAAGATTATGTCATAGTCAGAAGCCCTAGAGATTTATATGATGTTGGAAACATCCCCTATAGGAAATAATGGAAGAGGGATGGCTCAGGTTCAGTCACAATTAGAAGCATTAACTATTTAGTTGCAAGAGTTGGTTACAGGGAAGGAAAATCATGAAGAAGTCTGGTGTACTACATGCAGAGTAGAAGGTCATCATAAGAATGATTGTCCAACATTTAAGGAATATTTGACTATGGGATCTTTGAATCCTTTAGGATTATGGTGTGATATATGTAAAATCATGGGTCATCATCCTACTGCTTTCCCGTTGATGCAGAAGTACCAGAGCACTACTAGAAACTTGTTTTTTATTTTTTGTAAGTTTGTTGGACATGATGAAAAGGAATTTTGAGCTTTTGATCTTATGCAAGAGTGCACTACAGATGCATACAGAGTTCAAGGGGAAGAAGGACCAGAATGAGGGGTATCACAGTATAATAATCTAAGAGGTTAAAATCGAGGAGGAAGAGGAGGATTCAGAGGTTGCGAAAGAGGAGGATTTGGCAGAGGAAGAGGTATAATTACATGTTATAAATGTAATAAACCTGGGAATTTGGTGCGAGATTGTCTGAATACTTGCACAACATGCACTTACAATAGAAAATTGGACAATGCGACATAATACTGTCCACAACTCATTGAGAAGTGAAAAGAAAAGAGGAACCTGAATGTGCAGATGATAGTTGCAGAAGAGCATGAATAATGAATAAAGGTAACAACAATTCCACATGAGGGAGCGAGAACAAAAGTTGATGCGATAGAGAAAGGAAAGCAGACTGAGCAGTGGGTAATGAAAGTAAGAGATCCACCTTCGTTGTTTGACCCTAGAAATGAGAAAGACGTGTATTAATAAGAAAGGAAATAATTGTTGGAGACAAAATGGATAGGAAATTTGAGAAGGTAAGTACGCTGAGAAGTTTCTTGAATACGTTTTTAGAAGTAATGAAGGATGAGACTGCATTAAAATAACTACTCAGAATAATTGATCAATGTGCGCAAGATAAGGAAACACCTATTATACAGGAGAAGTTAACCAAGTGCATCACAAGAGAAGGAAAAATAGGGAATTGCAAATGAATGCGTAGATAGGAGATTATGACATGGATAACATAATTTTATACCTAGGATATGATGTGAATATCCTTTTGAAGAAGACCTGGGAGATGATGGGAAAACAAAATTTAATATGGTCACTTATTCAGTTGAGGTTGGCAAATTAGCATAATATTGTTCTGATTGGAAGATTATTAGGGGTGAATGTTAACATTGATGGAGTGCATAGTATAGCTCATTTCGAAGTAATAGAGATAGTAGATGGAAGTAAGCATTATCCAACATTACTAGAACTTGATTAGGATTTCAATAGACCCCGATTGATCTAAAGAAGAGATAGATAGTATTTGAAGTAGGAGACTGGAAAGTTATTGTACCACTGGACCCCAAAGAGGGGATAAGATATGTGGAACCAACAAAGGGAAAAGTACTCGATAACTTGTATAATGTGATTGCGCAGATGGATGATTATGTGAAACCTATAGTTGATGGTTCACTCATTTGGTGGAGTATTAGTTATTGCACATCAAATTCATAAGAAGCGTTGTAGCATTGGAAACATATATTACATGAAGTATCACCAAGGATATGTGCTCACATTACCCGCACATTACGATGAATTGGAACTCAGGTATGTGATCCCCTGAAGTATGATGGACTAATAGCCATATATTATTTTATATAGGAATTTGAATTGCAGATACCAAATTAGAAAATATTGTTAGCTTTGGACGTCGCGCTAAAAGTAACTTTTGCAAGATGGTTGGCTATGCATAAGGAAAAAATTAAGGATTGGCATCAATGCAGAAGGTTATTACAAGTCATACTTGGAGAAGAAAATGAATATAATGGAAGGAAATATACAGGGTTGAGTTTTCCTACATATAATGTTACACAATGCATTGCAACATGGAGTTCAGTACCGAAGAAAGAATGGATGCACTTTTTTATACACACTCTAAACATGATTCTAAAGAACTAGTACTTAGAGTTGGAAATGTGCAGAGAGACAATGGATTTGGAATATTTGACTCATAACTTCAATGTTATTTTCAATTTTGAAGATGAGGTCCCCTCAGCAGACACAACTCTGCAGGTAATCAAGGACAATATTTTCACATCAAAAGACTCAATAGAACTAGTACCTATATGTAGCACACATACATATTTTGTGACAGTTCAAGAAGTTTTGGAAGGATATAATGTCACTGGAGAAGACTAGGAGGATGAAGATACGAGAAATTTACATGTACCAGAAACTAGAGAATGTGTAGTAGAAGGTCCATAACTTGAATCTATTGTATATGCAATGCCTCTAAGAATGCTCAAAGTGAATATTGGTACAAAAGGATAAGCTCAAGTTTGCGAACATGGGAGAAAACTGGAATGAAGAGACTATTGAAAATATTATTGATTTACTACGCAAATATCGAGATCTTTTTCCAACTACATTTTCATAGATGAAATGGATTGTTGGAGAGTTGGGAGAGATGAAGATCCCTTTGAAACTTGATGCTAAGATAGTTAAGCAAAGACCATCTCAACTGAACCCAGTGTATAATAAAAAGGTGAAAGAAGAGATAAACAAGATGTTGGAAGCAAGAATTATTGAACCTATCATAGAGTCAAAGTGGATTAGTCCAATGGTGGTTCAGGATAAGAAGACTGGAGGAATCAGACTATTTGTATATTTGAGGAAACTGAATGATTCTTGCTTACATGATCCATTTCCTACACCATTTACATATGAAGTCTTGGATAATGTACGAGGATAGGAAGCCTACTCGTTCATTGATGGATTTTCAGGGTATCATCAAATTAAGATTGTGCAGGAATATAGACATAACACTACGTTTGTGATAGAGTGGGGATGTTACTAGTACATAATTATGCCTTTTGGATTGACTAATGCACCAATGGTATTATCGTGAGTGGTTATAGCAGTGTTTAAAGAGTTTATTCATAAGATCACGAAAGCATAGTTGGATGAATAGATTGTGTTTAGTTTGCTAAAAGACCATGTTGAAACTATGTGATTGACATTGGACAAATGAAAGAAATTTCAAATATCTTTGAACTTAAAGAAGTGCATCTTCTGCGCACCATTTGGTATTTTTCTAGGCCATGTAGTATGTAAATAGGGGTTATTGGTTGATCCTGCAAAGATTACTATAATTGATGATTTTCCACCTCCTACTTCAGTGAAAACATTATGAGAAATGTTGGGTCATACAAGGTACTATAAGAAGTTTAATAGGGGATATGCACAGATCACAACTCTATTGGAAAATTTGTTCAAGAAGGAGGTGCAATTTCAATGGAATGAGGAATGTCATAAGAGTTTGGATACCTTGAAGTAGAAGTTATTTACCTTGTCGATTTTGGTATTTCCATATTGGAAGAAGGTATTCCATGTTCACATTGATGCATCATCTGTAGCATTAGGAACAATTCTAACACATCCAGTAGAAGCAGATTTAGATCACCCCATTACATTTTCCAACAGGAAATTGTCAACTACATAACTAAATTATGCTACTACAAAACATGAAGGATTGCAAATGGTGTATGCACTGCAATAGTTTAGACATTATTTGTTGGTTTCACACATTAAAATGTACAAAAATCATTATGCATTGAGATACTTGGTCAATAATCCAATGTTGTGGGGAAAGATATTTATATGGTTGTTACTATTTCAGGAATATGACTTTGAAATGAATGTGAAGTCGGGAAAGTAAAACTCAGGACCAAATCATTTTTCGTGCATACTATGAGGGGAAGATACAAAAAAATTGGATGACAGTCTGCCAGATGCGCACTTATTTGCAATACAAATGGTTGATGACTATTTTGCAGATAAACTATAGTTCTTGAGGTAGATGGTATTCTATGATGATGTGTATTGGAGCATGAAAGGCATACGATATTGTTAGAGGCACATGCAGGAATTGTAGGAGGTCACTATGTAGGAAAACCGATAGCTCAAAAGATTTTTTGTGAAATACTATGGTGGCCCACCCTTCATAAAGACATTAAGGAGGTTTCTCAGACCTGTGAATCTTGTCAGAGAATTGGGAATCCTTATATGAGAGATGAAATTCCTTTAGCACCACAAGTGACGTTACAAGCTTTCGATAAATGGGAAGTTGATTTTTCTGGACCGATCAATCCACCAAAAAAAAGGTCAGGAGCGAGATACATCATTATTGCGACAGACTACTTGACTAGATGAGTTGAATCAGAACTTGTTAGAGATTGCAACGCAGATACTACTACACGGTTTGTTTTTAAGAATGTTGTGACGAGGTTTAGATTTCTGAGAATCCTTATGGGAATTAGTTTTTTTAATAAGATGATTTCTGCGTTGACAGAGAAATTTCAAGTTCATCATCAGAATACCACACTATATCACCCTCAAGTGAATGGAATAGTGGAATCCTTCAACAAGATATTAGAGTATGCGTTGAAGAAGGTATGCAATGTAAGTCAAGATGACTAGGACCTGAGGATTCAAACAGTGCTATGGGCATATAGGAAAACCAGTAAGAAATTGATAGGACATACACCATTCATATTAGTGTATGGTCAGGAAATAGTTATGCCTATGGAATTCATCATGCTAAGTCTATGAATTTCCACGTTGGAAAAGATTACTGATTTGGGCACATTAGAAAGAAGAATATCAAAGCTAGTAGAAATAGAGGAAGACCTTTTTGTCACAGGATTCCATCAGCAAGTTCATAAAGAATGAAAGAAATCTTGACATGACAGACACATTAAATAGAAGAAGTTCTAGACATGAGACTTAGTTTTCCTTTATGACAACAGGTTTTTGCAACACCTTGGAAAGTTCGAAATGCATTGGTTGGGTCCATATGTGATAAGGTTTGTCATAGAGGCAATATTTTTTCAATTGGATAAGTTGAATGGGGAGGTTGTGGAAGGACTAGTAAATGGTGGTCAGCTGGAACTATATAGGGACGATTGTTGTTCTAGACACTAGTTTGAGAACGTAAAACGTGTACTATGGTACTTGTACAATAGTATTTGTATTATAGAAAGAAAAAGAAAAGAAGAAAAGAAATAAAAGAGGTTGAGGAAAGAGACAAAAGATTGAATTTATGCCTAAGGTATTGTTCAAACAGTTAAACTAGTAAGGAGATGAACAAAAAATATTCACAGAGTTGTAGAAAGAGGAAGGAATTGTGTGCAGGAAGGAGGATTGAATTGCGACAAAGATCTACATAGAGCGAAGGAAAATCATTAGATAAAATACATGATAGTACAAGAATTAAATATCAAACATGATGGCGAGGTAGTGGAGATGTCTAGTATGACAAGAGGATTTTAACAGGTTGGAAAATCTAACGTATCATCCGTCATAAGATACAAATTTAATGAAGAGTTAGGGAAAGATTTGAATATGAATGCAAGTGTATTAGATTACAAATTTGGGCGTGAAGAAGAATGGAAACTACTAGAGATAGGCTATAAACAAAGATGAGGGTATGACAGGAAAAAGTTATTTTTTGAGCATTTAGAAAGACAGAAATAGTCAAACGAGTTTGATAGAGTCGAGCAAGTAAGTTGTAGATGTGAGTTAATTGTAGAAAAAAATGGAACCATTGAAGATAGGAGAAGCCTCATCAAAATATAAGAAACAACACTGTAAGAAAGAAGCAACAATGACATAGGAAGAAGTCCCAAGAATGGAAGAAATAGATCCAAGCTTAGAAAACTTTCTCAGAACAAAACTACACAAAACAAGAGGTCAACGAGATAGCACAGAAGGAGACATGACAACCAGAGAAGGATAAATAAGAAGAACATGAACACAAAGAACAAGGGAAGAAAACTCTGTGTGCAACAAGAACTTGGGTATTGCAACATTTATGATACTTGAGAAATAAGAAAAGAATCTACCCAGATTGAAGAAGAAAGTTAAAAAGGAGTTTCATGCTTATTTGACTCTATTATTGCTTAGGAAGAATGCCTTAAGCTAGCATTCACTACATAGACTGCACAGGAAACATAAGAAAAAGAGAAGATTGTAATACTAAAGGAGACTTTTGAAAATATCATTGTGACACTGAAGGTAGTGAAGTAGCATAATTGAGTGGCTCGTGACGAGCCACAGGTGAGTGTTGGGAACCTGTTGGATAAAGACATTTTGGGACCAGTTTGGGAATCGTGCAGGAAAAAAATCCGTGACAAGTTGGCTGAGTAGCATGCATGGAAGAAAGGAAAGCAGTTAGCACATTCTTTAGGGGTAAACATGAAAAAGGAAGAAAACAGTTAGAAGTTATTAGGAATTTTGGTCCATTTTGTAATGGGATAAACTCTAATGAAAATGTTTAAATATGTAAAGGGTTTTTGGGTAGAAGGAATATCTTGAAGTAGGGGAGAAAATAGTGTGAGAACTTGAGAGAGATTGAGGGATATTGAGTGTGAGAATGAGCTATGTGTGCACTGTATGCACGAAGGACAAGGGCATTTTTTGGTAGAACTCAGATATCATTAATGAGCGCATTTAGCACCTTTTGTAAGAGACGATGCTAAATAATAATATAAGAAGCCTGTCGTTGTTGATATAGCCAATATCATGTGAACCACGTTAAAATATGGTGTCTATGTGTTATATTTTGATGTGTTTGTTTACTATTTTATTTATTGAATGCACTTATTGTATGTTAGTTAATATGAATATGTTATATGTTTTTATGGTTCTACGTACATAATGAATGGTATAATGAATGAATATTAAGTAAAATGGTTATGATTAATGCCTCACATTCCTACATGACTGTGGAAACCTGGTTTTTGTAGTCCCCATAGATACATCGAGTGAGACTTCACCTACTTGTGGGTGATGTCGAAAGGGTCGATATCTTAATGAGTTTGTTGGTGAATTAATGTTGAACCCTGGGTATTCCCATTGTGCACCAACATAGCCGACGTGCATATTTTACCGAATAAATCTTGGGAGGTGATGGGTAAGCCTAAGTTGGTCTGGTCTCCCATCTAGCTCTGATTGGATAATAAATACAAGATCTACCCAATATGCCATCTGGAGCAAGTGGAAGTAAACATATAAGGAGTGAAAACAAAGGTAAAATTTGAGGTCATAAATATTATGGATGAATATGATCCATATACTGCATTACTAGGTATTGACTGGGCCTTTGACAATAATGCAGTGTTAAACCTAAAAAAGAGGCGCATGCCTTTTGAAACATACACCCTACATGTGGTCATGCCATTAGATCCATATGAAGGTGATAGGTACAATGAGCCCGTGGATGAGGATGCATGGAGCTCAGTCATTTAAAATATTTATAAGATCACGGGGCATAGGGACGACTACATCAACCCCATCGCAAATGGAGAATTAAGCTAGAGGAGTGTAAATTCTTATGAAACAGATTCTAAGGATGCCATGGAGAGGTGGAAAAATAATCTATATGAGGTATCAACAAGGAGATGTGCACATATCTCTACAGAGGAGCATGTAGACGAAATTGGCTCATATCGGTATGATGGATCGGAACCGGTGGAAAATTTTATCTCATGGATACAATGCAGTCCCCAACACTAGAGGCCTCGTGCGCATGACACAATGCTTATATGAATTCCTACACTGTGGTGGGATGCACACTACCAACCTTACCGAGAATGGGTAACCATGGAATAAGATATGTGTGAATGATTCATAATTAGAGAAACTGTACCTCACATCACATATATTTTTGAGAGAGGTTGGTTAGCCAAGAAACGATGTAGGGCTCATCAAAAATATTATAATATCTGATGCACTCACCCACACCCACCCCCTATACCACCAGTCCGGAATGTTTTTGTTGAACTTGTTATCACTCCAAGAAACTCCTTAGGGTTGTAGGCTAAGAATGCTTGGTAATTTAATAAAATTAATAATCAAAGTATGTGTGGAACAATGGGATAACTGAGAAGGCTAAGAAAAGGACAACTTGTTATGCATCTAAATAAACCAGTGCTTTGAGAGACCAGATATCAGTTACAGTTAATTCTATTTAGCTTAGTTATTCAGAACTGTTATCTTCTGGTATAGCTCATGAATATGAATTAGATAAAAAGGTGTGAAGAATACCATTCAAGATAACCAAGTACAAGAGATGTAGGGTCATACAAGAAAGTAAAGAAACATCTAATTCATATTCATGAGCTATACCAGAAGATAACAGTTCTGAATAACTAAGCTGAATAGATTTAAATAACAGAGTAGTGGAGTCTATGAAAACATTGATATATAATAACCAAAGAAGACTGTGATTCATATAACATAACAGAGTCAAAGTACATAGCCAAAGTATCCATATTTTGAACCCTTTGGTGCTCCAAATGTCTTTGGCTTTATAGCCTTACAAGATGAAATTTAGATCCTTGAAAGATGGATCAGATTTGCTAAAAATAGTTAAATCAAAATAGATACAACAAGTGTAGGATGAGATCCTATAAAAATGGATCTAGAATACTAAAAATGGAAAATCAAAACAAAATAGGAAAAGATCCTATCTAATGATATCTAAGAGTAGTAGATTGCTGATGAAGTGCAGTTTTAACCTCCCAAGGTTGTTTGATTTGGTCCTCCAAAGATAAAATTTGAATTTGGTGAAGTGTGAAAAAACCCTGATTTCTTGCCTTTGAAAAAGATACCAAACTCGATTGAAACACCTCTTCTTTCCCTTATCCATCAAAAATAGCCATTGAATCAGACTTGATAATTCAACAACTGTCCATTTGAAGTGGTTTCAAACCATTCAAACTCAAAAAATCTCGATCTGGGCAAAAATTTGGTCATTCTGGCTGTGACAGGATTTCACCAGCTTATTTACCTAAAAATCCACTCCTTAGCTCGTGAAAAGAAGAGATTTCACCAGCTAACTAGAAAAGTTCAAGACGAGTTAGCTGGTGAAAGCGCAGATTTTTTTAAAATTAAATTTCTCAGTCATGGAGAGTCCTTTTTACATGTTTGAATAGTCGATCGACATCTAGAAATCCTAAGCTCTCCAATGGTGCTTTCAAATCTGTATTTGGAGCTCAGGAAGGTAATAAAAATTTCCCTGTAATATTAGGCATCATTCTTCAAACAAATTTCAAAATGAATTATTTGATCGCTAACATCTAAGTATTCCTGCCTGGTCTTTGACATTTCATTCCTTCATGCTCGTTCCCTGTAGGTTATATCCAGGTAGAAAACCCAATCTTGTAGCTTCCTCAAATGAAATGTGACCCAATGTTTTTCCCCTTTGGCAAAGTAATCAAAATCTTCATCATTGATGATATCAAAATAGAGCATACTATTAACGAGCTTATCATATGCCAAAACAAATGCCAAAATTACTGTCTAATTATCATTCATGCTTATACTAGCATTATTCATAGTGTCCTTTGAAGTTTTGATAGTATATGTACTCTTTGATCCAACATGCAAGAATAAAGGAAACCATCTCGTTGAATGAGGCTTTACAAATATTAACTGCAATAATACCCTTATAACTTTTGTTGCAAATTGTTGCAGACTTGCTGCCATGATCAATATTTCTGTAATGTTTGGAAATGGGAATCGATATCTATATGATCTTCTGGCATGTGAATTTTAATAAAAACTCCTCTGTGGCTGTTGTTATGCTTCTGAGCTAGCTTTGATTTGATTTGTATGTTCTTGTTGCTATGTAGGTTGCATGGAGCTGAAACATGGGAGCAAGAGCTAGCCTCAGTGTTTTCCCTATTGGCAGTGAAGATAAGCCTTCCAAGGTTGTTTGATGACTCTTAAGAAAGATGAAATTCGAATTTGCTAATTTTGGAAAAAACCCCGATTTACTGCCTCCAAAATAGGTGCCAAAACAACTTGAATACTTACTCTAACTCTTTAATATCAAAAGTGGATCTTATATTTGCCTTTATAATTCAATATCTATCTTTAGAAAGAGTTTTCAAGAGATTTGGCTGAGTAAAACTTCGATCTGGGAAAAAATACTCTTTCTCTAGCCATCTCAGGTTTCACCAGCTATTTTGCCTTAAGATTTGGTAGTTAGCTGGTGAAAGATCTTCTTTTCATCAGCTAACTGGTTATAATTCTACCTTCTGCACTGGTGAAAGTTTTGTTTTATCTTTGAGAAGAAAACTATGCAGAGTAGTAATGATCCTTCAGCAGCTGCATAAGATGATTGCCGACATTTGATGCTTGAACCTCAGGTGACCAAATTCCTGGCAGATTCATTGAAGCTCATCTAGAGTAATTTGCATGCTTCCATCGTTGCCAAAAAAAGGTAAAAAGAGATGCTCCTCATGTTCCATCTGCTTCTGTAAAAACTGTATTTCTTCCTTTGAATATACACCCGAGTCAATAATTCCTCGAGGTGTGCACACATAGGATAGATATGGTCATTATAACAATTGTCGAATTTTCCTTTTGATATTTACAACAGTAAGCACTTTCACCAGCTTAGTTGTTGTGGGGAGTACACCTTAACTGTTGAAACCCAAGGCTTTCACCAGCTAACTTCAACTTCACAACATACGTTAGCTGTTGAAAAGCTTTTTCTCAAAAATTTGAAAAGATCCTTTGAGGATCAATTTATTTCTAAGATAAAATCTTAAATCCTATGTTTTGATACTTCTAAAATCTAAAAATTTATAAAGAATCCTATTAATGACCATGCTATCACCTATAAAATGAAAAACATTGATTGATTTATCTTGGGAGCTAACATTTGGCTCCAACTAGGATGGATACCTCCTTGTGAGGTCACCAAGAACCTAGTAGTTCTAGTCACCTTTAGCATTGGGCATGGAGTCATGTGGCTTGTGCAACTGTTACTCTGCAAGCCTGCCTAAAGTTTGCATGTTTATTGAAGAAAACTGAAAGCAATCTACATGCTCTTATGAAGAGCTTATTCTTCATCTTACTCCTACACTAACCAAACATAATGCCTCTTATCAGGTGAATTCATGTTTCCAATGAAGCCATGTAAGAAGCTGATTTAATAACATCATGCTAGATCTTGACATGAACAACAATGGAAACCATATCATGCAGAAGAGAGGTTTGAACAGATGATAAGGAAAATCTTCTTCTGATAGAAAAATTTTAACATCTATGCTGCTCATAGACTCCAAAGAGTCAGCAAAAGGGTCATCAAATTCACAAAGCAATACCTCTTTGGACTGCTGATCCAACTGTAAATTGAAAATATGTTGAAAACTGCCTTTACTAATCTCATTGTTGAATGCAGTCTGCTCGAGATCTATTGGAGAAACATATATGATGGAATGCTGATCTGGATTGTTCAGTTCCTCACCTTCTTCTTGATATCTGTTGCAAACTTACAGTCGCTGCAAATCTTGAAACTGAGAGATACCCTTAGGATCTGTTGTAGATTCAAAACTGTCATATGCTGATATAAAAATCTGCTCATCATTTTTTAATTTTTTAAAGGAGGCAATCTGATCTTGATAGCTATTATTAACCACAACGTGCATACATCTCTGATCATCTCTTTGCTCATCATATTCATGTTTCTCATTTGACATTGACATGTAAAGTACATAAGGAGAAATATAATCCTCTGGTTGTCCTTCTTGGAGATTAGATGTTTTCTGAAAATCTTGTTCCTCATGGTTGGGACAACTTCCCTTGGTTTGTAAATCCGGAAGCTGAGAGCTGCCTTTACTGATATCAATGTTGCATGTAGGCAGCTCAACCTTTGCTGTAGATCCAAAACTTTCAATTTCTGATCTATCAATCTGCTTATGATCTTTAAAGTTTTCAAAGGGAACAATTTGATCTGCATAACAATCTAAGATAGTGGATGCATTTGGTATATTGTTTAAAGCATCACTAAGGTTATCATAGTGTGGATCATTGATCTCTTGATCATGATGAAGAGTATCTTTTGCTGCAGCAAAGTCTTGATGAATGTTGGGATCTTTATACAGGAAATTGAACTCATGACAACATTCAAGAAATAGAAATTCATCTGAAAATATGCCTTTACAAAACACATGGAAGGAAGCATGAAAATCAGCTAAAGAGCTGATACTAGTAATAGGCAGAGACTGGTACTAATCATGAGCAATCCCTTCTAATGAAAAACAAAATAGCCAGATCTGAACATCCTCATGCACAACTTGCAACCGATGCATGTAATCATGAAAGTCCAACAAATGTTCAACTGGCACTTCCCACTCTTCTCCTCGAAATCTGGGAAGACTGTTTTCCCATTCATCTCTACTAGGTACTGGATTAGGGAAACCAACAATTTTTGAAAAATCACAGAACACATACCTCTTAGCAAAGATCTAGTTCATGTCATACCAGTGGAGTCACCAACGGATTTCTGAACAATGGAGTCGCCACTAAATCCGTCCTTCATGGAGTCGCCAGATAGATAATTACAACTGAAATAATGTCCAGGCTTTGTCTATCATCAAAGCTGGAACTATGTCGTCTCCCAAGGAAGCCGAGCTTCAATCTCCTCTCCCCGACAATGGCGCCAATTTGTTATCACTCCAAGAAACTCCTTAGGTTTGTAGGCTAAGAATGTTTGGTAACTTAAGAAAATTAATAATCAAAGTATGTGTGGAACAATGGGATAACTGAGAAGGCTAAGAAAAGGAAAACTTGTTATGCATCTAAATAAACCAGTGCTTTGAGAGACCAGATATCAGTTACAATAGATAAAAAGGTGTGAAGAATACCATTCAAGATAACCAAGTACAAGAGATGTAGGGTCATACAAGAAATTAAAGAAACATCTAATTCATATTCATGAGCTATACCAGAAGATAACAGTTCTGAATAACTAAGCTGAATAGAATTAAATAACAGAGTAGTGGAGTATATGAAAACACTGATATATAATAACCAAAGAAGATTGTGATTCATATAACATAACAGAGTCAAAGTACATAGCCAAAGTATCCATCTTTTGAACCCTTTGGTGCTCCAAATGTCTTTGGCTTTATAGCCTTACAAGATGAAATCTAGATCCTTGAAAGATGGATCAGATTTTCTAAAAATAGTTAAATCAAAATAGATACAACAAGTGTAGGATGAGATCCTATAAAAATGGATCTAGAATACTAAAAATGGGAAATCAAAACAAAATAGGAAAAGATCCTATCTAATGATCTCTAAGAGTAGTAGATTGATGATGAAGTGCAATTTTAACCTCCCAAGGCTGTTTGATTTGGTCCTCCAAAGATAAAATTTGAATGTGGTGAAGTGTGCAAAAACCCTGATTTTCTGCCTTTGAAAAAGATAACAAAATCGATTGAAACACATCTTCTTTCCCTTATCCATCAAAAATAGCCATTGAATCAGACTTGATAATTCAACAACTATCCATTTGAAGCGGTTTCAAACCATTCAAACTCAAAAAATCTAGATCTGGGCAAAAATTCGGTCATTCTGGCCGTGACAGGCTTTCACCAGCTTATTTACCTAAAAATCCGCTCCTTAGCTGGTGAAAAGCAGAGCTTTCACTAGCTAACTAGCAAAGTTCAAGATGAGTTAGCTGGTGAAAGCGCAGATTTTTTTAAAATCAAATTTCTCAGTCGTGGAGAGTCTGTTTTACATGCTTGAATAGTCGATCGACATATAGAAATCCTAAGCTTTCCAATGGTTCTTTCAAATCTGCATTTGGAGCTCAGGAAGGTAATCAAAAGTTCCCTACAATATTAGGCATCATTCTTCAAACAAATTTCAAAATGAATTATTTGATCGCTAACATCTAAGTATTCCTGCCTAGTCTTTGACACTTCGTTCCTTCATGCTCGTTCCCTGTAGGTTATATCCAGGTAGAAAACCCAATCTTGTAGCTGCCTCAAATGAAATGTGACCCAATGTTTTTCCCCTTTGGCAAAGTAATCAAAATCTTCATCATTGATGATATCAAAATGGAGCATACTATTATTGAGGTTATCATATGCCAAAACAAATGCCAAAATTACTGTCTAATTATCATTCATGCTTATACTAGCATTATTCATAGTGTCCTTTGAATTTTTGATAGTATATGTACTCTTTGATCCAACATGAAATAATAAAGGAAACCATCTCGTTGAATGAGGCTTTACGGATATTAACTGCAATAATACCCTTATAACTTTTGTTGCAAATTGTTGTAGACTTACTGCCACGATCAATATTTCTGTAATGTTTGGAAATGGGAATCGATATCTATATGATCTTCTGGCATGTAAATTTTAATAAAAACTCCTCTGCGGCTGTTGTTATGCTTCTGAGCTAGCTTTGATTTGATTTGTGTGTTCTTGTTGCTATGTAGGTCGCATGGAGCCGAAACATGGGAGAAAGAGCTAGCCTAGATGTTTTCCTTGTTGGCAGTGAATATAAGCCTTCCAAGGCTATTTGATGACTCTTAAGAAAGATGAAATTCGAATTTGCTAATTTTGGAAAAAAACCCGATTTACTGCCTCCAAAATAGGTGCCAAAACAACTTGTATACTTCCTCTAAGTCTTTAATATCAAAAATGGATCTTAGATTTTCCTTTATAATTCAATATCTATCTTTAGAAAGAGTTTTCAAGAGATTTGGCTGAGTAAAACTTCGATCTGGGCAAAAATACTCTTTCTCTGGCCATCTCAAGTTTCACCAGCTATTTTTCCTTAAGATTTGGTAGTTAGTTGGTGAAAGCTCTGCTTTTCATCAGCTAATTGGTTATAATTCTGCCTTCTGCACTGGTGAAATTTTTGTTTTATCTTTGAGAAGAAAACTATGCAGAGTAGTAATGATCCTTCAGCAGCTGCATAAGATGATTGCCAACATTTGATGTTTGAACCTCAGGTGACCAAATTCCTAGCAGATTCATTGAAGCTCATCTAGAGTAATTTGCATGCTTCCATCGTTGCCGAAAAAAGGTAAAAAGTGATGCTCCTCACGTTCCATCTGCTTCTGTAAAAACTGTATTTCTTCCTTTGAATATCCACCTGAGTCAATAATTCCTCGAGGTGTGCACACATAGGACAGATATGGTCATTATAAAAATTGTCAAAGTTTCCTTTTTATATTTACAACAGTAAGTGCTTTCACCAACTTACATGCTGTGGGGAGTACACCTTAACTGTTGAAACCCAAGGCTTTCACCAACTAACTTCAACTTCACAACATACGTTAGCTATTGAAAATCTTTTTCTCAAAAATTTGAAAAGATCTTTTGAGGATCAATTTATTTCTAAGATAAAATATTAAATCCTATGTTTTGATACTTCTAAAATCTAAAAATTTATAAAGAATCCTATTAATGACCACGTTATCACCTACAAAATGAAAAACATTGATTGATTCATTTTGGGAGCTAACAGAACTAACATGGAAACCACCTTCCCCAACCATAGAAACAAATTCCACATTCATGAACCCAGAAGAATCATTAAATTAAATCCCATTTCATTTCCCCAACCCCATGGATCTAACGAAGGAGATACATACAAATTTTGATGATATCCTTCACCAATGGATACTACAACAACTATATGGGCCCGGTGTCGAACCTCAGGGGAAGAAATTGATCAAAGAAACAAGTATGGGGCCATGTTCTGAACCACTAGGGGTAGTTATAATCAAACAACCTAAAAGGGAAAATCATGTCGGGGTGCACAAAAAACATGTGTGGTGCACCCAACAAATAAGAATCATGTATGTACAAAAATGACCACACTATTGTAACTAAGTACAAGCTATTGGCGACAATAGATTCCAGCATAGGTCAGTGGATCATATTTATCAATATGATAGGCATTTCCATGCATATTCAGTAATAGAACATTTATATAGTCCACCAACATGAGGACGATTGACCTATTTCCACATTAAATGAAACCATCAAATTCACCACTTAGCAAGAATTTCGACGTTCTAAAACTAATAACTAACCATCATCCAACTTCATTCACACAAGTTGATAGGATAGTTGGATAGTCATTTCGTGTCCCCTAATGATGTAAGCATGGTTGTCCCTATAAAAAAAGTACAAATTCTGGGATCTGACTACCAATTCACACAAGTCTCGGAGGGATTTCTTGGTGGATCAACTCATTGAAATGGAAATGAAATCAACTTTCATCATATTCCCAAGATATGGGTACAGGGTCTGATATGATGCCTCATTCAATAAGGCATACCCTCAGGATGGAGAATCAACATTGGGATTTCTCTGTTTGCAACAATCTACATCCAAATTCTAAGTATTCTTTACTCTCTCACCCATATAGGTCTCGTTTGGCTAATCCCCCTTACACCCTACCTCCACGATATAAATACTTGATATCCTATGAACTCTTTAGAGAAATTATCCATGTCTCATTGCCACTTTTTATTTCCTATCACCCATAGTTTAAACTTCCCCCCATTCATTTCTATCAACTCATGTTCCACTCATTCATCTATTGTCTCATGGCCCTAATTCATCGGCATCTCGGGATGTGTGCTTCCCCACCCGACCAATCCCCTTCAGTTCCCACACTACGGTTCTTCTACATCTTAACGATGTATCAACAATTTTTAGGTAGAACCTATAATCAATTTAGTTTCCCACTTCACCATTGTTGATTTTCTCCGTTCATCATCCCCTTTTTTGATAGGGAGGGCGCCTATGTCCAATGATTTCCATGAATCATCCCTTTGATGATATAGAGGGGCCTCCTCTTTCATAATAGATCCACCTCCTCTATAAACAAACCCAGGGCATGAGTATATATACAAACCCATTGTCGGCCCCCCTCCTCTCACATCTTGTCATAGGTTCACATTCCTCCTCCAGTGGAATGGCCACGACTACTAGCTCGACCTGGTCATCCCATAATACAAAGACAATAAGAGAATCATATTCTCTCTTGATGGAGCCTCAATTCCCTCTAGTGCTCAATGTTTGTTGATGGGCCTTAAAACGATCCCTTATTCCCCTCCACAGACACCAATGAAGGTTATGGAGGGAGCATCTTGCCACTTTCCCTCCAACTCTATCTTCCACCATGTGGCCTACATAAGTCGTTCACGAATTTGAGATGAGTTGCAATTACAACTTTCATTGATGATTTTATCTTATTGAAGCGCGACCATTAACACAACTTATTTTTCCGAACGTTGATTTTATCTTACTCCAACTGTCCACCTTCATAAATTACAATAGTTGGCTCAAGGATGAGCCACATAATAGTGATGGGGGATATTGGCGCCCAAAGTTTTGGATTCGGTTTTGCACAGATGCACAAATGAAGTTGTGCATTCTCATTCCATAGTTTTACATGAGCCTAAGGAAATGCATGAGGAATGACATAGAGTGCACGCTAGACCAAGTTTTATCAGTTGCATGACAAGCTTAAGGTCTTCCAAGTCGGTGTTTTTCTAAGTTTTGTCAATTGTGCTAGAAATCAAGAAGACACTTGTCAAATTCAATAAAGAAATAATCAGGAAATCTCCTTGAATAATTAATGCAGCATATGAGGACATGGGACGGCTAGAGGACGAGTTGGCCAAGGAAGTTAAGATTTCCATTGATACAGAAAGTCTACGTGGAGCACTGGAAGAAAACAGAAGCATGCAAGGAATTTTTGTCACACAATTGAGTGGAGCAGAGCAGAAAGATACAATGCTCCCCAACAGAGAAATCTATAAAAGGAAGAACTAATATTAGAAATATTTCTAGATGGTTAAACTGGTTACATATGGAGGAAAAGAGATTCATTGAGTCTTCAATATCGATCTCGCTCTGAGCCCATTGTAATGTTGTAATTCTTTGAATATATATCTATGTATGTTTTAAGTCTGAGTTTTGAGAAAAGACATGTTGTGAAATATGTTGTAATTATGAGGATTTATAGAGAATATATGAATTTCTATGGATTTCATATGTATCTATCTGGTGTAATGTATATCGTTGATACGATGAAATGGCCCCAGTAATAAATATGTGTCAATTCTGATCCATTTTGTGTCTATCATGTATGAGTTGAATATGTGTGTGTATTTTTTTAATTCTTAGTCCTAATAATCTGTCAGATATGAGTTGCATGGATGCCAATCCTAATGAATCTTCATGTTTTTATCCTTCATCCCTATCACAAGACCTGATGGTCTTTGTGATCCTCTTTGCATATTGGGTGAAACCTTCCTCAGCCTTGGCCGAGGATTGGTATGTCGATTCTCTAGGGATTTTGTTGGACTACTCTGGATGAACCCTGGGTCTAAACTCCCCAATGTTAAGAAGGACAAGTGTAAGAATGGATCAAAATTCCCAACACTATGAGTAGCATTATTTTGTTTTAGTGAAAATTACCAGTTAATTGACACTGTGGTCTAGACAACTGATGTCATCGCTGAGAAAAAACACAAAATTGACTCTTAAATTGTTACTTCAATTTTCATTTATCAATTAATTTTATTTTTTATAATTTACATTAAAAACAAATAAATTGAAAAAGAAAACCTCCACATATAAGTTAAAAACTAAAAAAAAATTGAAAAAACCCACCTTCAACAAAAAAGTAAAAATTCATCACCATTGTTTTTGATAAAATACACATTTAAAAAAAAACTAATACATAACCTAGTTTTTTTTAAAGAAATATCTGCTAAAACTTAAAAAAATAATTTAAGAACATATGAAAAATGCTAAAAAAACAAAATTAGAAAAAATACTAGAAAAATCAACAAAAGAAAAGAAAACACAAAAGAAAAATACAAATTTTAAATCAAACATTTTTAAAAATACACTTAAGTCTCAAAAGGAAATGAAAATAAATAAATAAAATAAAAATGAAACAAAAAAAAATTAACAAACAAAGTTAAAAAACTCATTAAACAAAAACACATGTAATTAAAACTTAAAAAAAAAATGAAAAAATAGGAAAAATAGGGGAATGTAATGCCCCCCCCCATTACACACCCCACGTGCACCCTACCACTCCCACTCTTCCCTCCCATACCCTCCTCTCCTCCCCATTTCACATACA